>BMAO01036074.1:0-32565 GCA_019973975.1 Trichonephila clavata
GCAAATTTGTGTCTATATTTCTTATAATCATTTGTAACTATGAGCCAGCATTGTCAGAAGTATTTTCTGATTACCTACATAAATACTGATTTTTTTTGCAGATGTTCAATATTAAATAAACATCAAATGTTTACATCTTACCTTGGATATTCTGATCAATATTTGTTGCAAACCTAAGCACTTCATTCCATGTAGTGTATATATCAGTATTTTCAGCAACAATGCAGCCAGTCTTTCTTTCAAAACAAATCAGTTGTATAAAGACTACCATCTGCTAGGAGATAAAGATCTGTTTTCCAAATCCTTATTTCATACATAGAGTTCACAAACATATTATACAGATCAACCAGAAAAAAAAATCACAACTATTGATAGTCAATGATATATATAAATACATATATAATATTCATTCTTACATATATTCTAAAACTGTTCAATATTTTCAAAGGAAAATTTTCCCAAATTATCATATATTAAAATAAAGAAATCTTCACATTTGATTGTGATTAATAAAATTTACTTCATATATTAAAAAAAGGTATTTAGATAAACATTTAAAACAAATCCAGAAATATATTAATGAAATAGAAGTTGCTTACATCATGCATTACATGACTGGCCATGAAAAATTAGTTTGCTTACACCGAGAAATTAGTTTATAATTTGAAAAACTAGCAAAATGAAACAATTTGCATCTTTCTTTTGAAATAAAAAGTAGATTGATTTACATACCTTCCAACTAAACTGCACAACTTTAGCAAAGATAAAAATTAAAAAAAAAAAAAAAAACTAAAATTGCTTAGAGCATCTGTATAAAATGTAAACAGCAAATGTTCTAGTTACAACATGTAACTTGCTTATTTAGTTAGATATAAAACAACATTCCTAGATAGTTATTTACATTATATTTTGTTTCAAGTATAATAAATTGCATGTGTTAACAAGAAACACTATCGAATAGAAGTATGCCATCCTCAAAAGAAGTTTTCTGTGCCTAATTAACTTATTTGAACTGTCAATTGAGGGAGTATCAGCAGTAATTGTTGCTTATTGTGTTCTGCACAACTCATGTATGTGTCTAGGTAAAGAATGCTCTGTAATTTAGTTACATGTCAAGACTTTGTTAACTTCCAATGTATATAAATTTAAATAATCACATCTTTTATCATGTTTAATGTTTACATTTACAAATTCTTACATGAATATTGCATGAATTCTACTTAGTTTCAAATTTTACAAAATACTCATAAATTATAAATGTAATATTCTACATACTGAACATAATTCTAAAAAACTAAAGAGTAAAATGTGAAAAAATTTCAAAAATTTTCACATAAATGTTGAATACCTAAATTTGTTAAGAATATACTGCAAAAATATTAATTTCAAAAGAAATGTTTGCATTTTACACAGGACATTATGAAACAGACTGGGATGAAAGTACACCTGTATTCTTGTTATACTTTTCTCGAGAGAAAAAAATTGTGAGTCACAAAACATTTTAATACAGTCTAGTTGTTGTCAAAAAATTTCAATATATTTCTCTTGTATATATACTACCTTCAATTTCTCAAATCCTCACTTACGACAACTGAATCAATTTTATTACAATGTTTGTACTTTTCCATATTCTGTAATAACTGGATAGTTATATTTGATTTAATAATACTGATCACTTTGATTTTCCAAAGGAAAACCATTAAAATTTTGCTGCCCCCTAACTTATTTTTTGAGATACAAGCACTGTCACTATCTTTATCCAATACTGATTGATAATGAGCAGTTTGTTTGAAATATCACTCTTTCTAAATGCATTCATATCATACATAAGAGAAAATGCATCCATGTGAAGCAGTCATATTGAAAAATCAATGATGAAAACTATACATAAAAATTTTTTGTGTTGTGTTTTTTTAGGACCAAAATAAAAATCTGCAAAAATTTAAACAAAAGTTCCCTTAAAATTAATTTTTTTTATGTTTGAAGTTTGCCTAAATATATTATAATTTGTTATATATAATTAAAACATGTAATAAAATCTAGACTTTTTGGACTCATGAACATTTTGCAGATACATATGTTGGAAAAGATGTTCCATCAACTCATACACTAAATAGCTAAATTTAAAAATGCATTTACATAGTTACACGCAGGAAAATGATTGGAGAATTGTTATTATTATTATTATTTTGATAAAATATTAAGAACCATGCTGAGAGATATTTATGAGATTTACTTAATACATAGCTTCAACGTATTCCAAATCATAATACTTATATTGTTTATCATTTAATATACTATTGTAGGGGATTTCGAACCACCTGCAGATCCCCAGATTGAAGCTTTAGTACTACATTTAGAGCTGAAAAACGAAGATTCAACACCAAGCATTGAAGGAAGACCTCGTTGCCCAGCTGATTTTGTCAAATGAAATGTCGTCACAAATTATTTCTCTGATTAATTAATTTTTTGTATTTTTATAAGAATCACAATTTTTGTAAATAAAAATAAATTACCACACATTTTTGTAGTAAAAGTTATTTATTCTATATTTATATTATGATTTTGAAAAAAATTGAAGATTATCTTTCAATGTAACCTATAATTTCTCCTGCAACTCATTTTTAGCTACTTCCATCTTTCTTCAATCTCCATATATTTTATAAATTGCTGATGCTCAGCTTTTATGCAAGCAGCAGCGGAGGAGCTGTTGACTTTTTGGCATGTTTCCTAAGCATTGTCAAGGTGTTTTTGAGAGTTCTGGCTGTCTTTGGAGTTGCCTTTATATTGACCGAATCTTTTATATGATTTTCTTTATTCCTGCATTTTGAATCTGTTAAATAAAAAATAACATATTTAATAGGAATACAAACTAGTTATTAAATTTAAAAAAAACTATTAATATCTGATGGGTTATGTAAAAGAATTCCTTTTGTTTCAGATAAGTAATACCAATTTGTGTCTTGATTCAATAAATTAAAAGTTTATTATTTAAACTACTTAATAACAGCAGTTTGTTTTATACTAAGCTGCTTGATGGATTTAAAAGTAAATGATCACTTGGATCAAAATTATGGGGAAAGCAAAAATTATTTAAATTAAAAAAAACATTTTTTAAAACATAACTTGTTTTCTTTTTTTTATACTAACTTCATAAACTTATTTTTCACATGATTTGTAAGGAAAATGTTATCAAAAATCAGAAAAAGCAATAAAAATTATTATCTTTTGTTACCAACAGCTCATTACCACAAATAATCAAATATTTTTAACTAATCCATTTGTCATAATTCATGTCTAATTTGTCATTTGTTTAATCCATTTGTTGTTTTGATAAATTTTATATTCATGCATTTGAATAATAAAACATAGAAGTTGACACATTAAGTATTCTTGAGATTCTATTTGAAAGAAAAATATTATGACTTAGTTTAGGTAAAAGAAGGTTTTGTTTACTTTTTCTCTCTGTCAGTTAAACATCTACAGCAAACTTTATCTTTAATATATTTTTAATACTACATAATACTATTTAATGGGTAGTTTAAAAGAAACTTATGAAACATTTCAAAACAATATTTTAATTTTTAAGAACAAATATGCTTCCTCTTTAGTGAGACAATCTCCTTGGGGAGGGAGCATTAACTAACAGCTTTCAATTTTTTATTGGCTAAGATTTAATTAAAATATTGTAATAACTCTAGAGAGAAATTTACTTACTTAAAATTTCGGTTTTGTGGGTGTCAAATGGCGTAGACATTGGCGACGTCAGGGTAGTTCCAAAAACCTCATCTCAAAGTCTGTTAACTCCATTTCTTACGATATTTCACCACACCTTGTTTTTCTACTTTCTTGACTAAAAACGCTGCTTTTAAAATTTTTTTTTTATTTCCATAACATTGACGGAATTGTTTTGTCGTTCGTAGATTCATTACTCCGTCAATGTCATTAAATTGCCGTGCTATTTCACTATATGCTTCGTTTTTTTAAAACAACTAACCGCATGTTTCTTTGTTTTCTTTAACATGCAAGTGTTCCCTTTCTAAATTGCGTAAAATAAACTTTGAAAGTATTCATTTTGAAGAAAAAACATTGAAAAAGAAGACTATGCAACTGTTCCGATAGAAGTTTAGTTCAGATCACGGAGAAATCAGCCGAAGTCACGGGGTTTACTTCGACCAATGAGAATCGACCAGTAACTCCAGGTTAGGAAACCCGCGGTCAAGTAACCTGAGGTCGAAAAAGAGCCGTGAATTGAAATTCTAACCTAGGGTTAGTTTTAACTTGACTGCCGGTTACTTGACTCCAGGTTTCATCGCTGGTTCAGGTTAGCGGTGAATACGAGCGTAAGCCCTAGCAGTATTGAGTTTCAGCAATATGAAATCTAATGATCATGAGAGTTTGTTACTATGTCAGTAAAGTTACTTCGCCAATCATTTCGAAATTCAAATTCAAAATAACAGCTGCCTCTGATATCTGCTTTCATCAGTAGTGTAAAGATATTTAATTTTATGCTGAAATTAAATGATTTTTTCATAAAACTTTCCTTATGTCAAAGACCAAAGGCCTTCTTCCTTAAACAGAGGATATCGATTTTTATATCGTCAAAAAGTTTTAAGGATAAATCTAGTAAAAAATATGTGTCCAGAATTTGTAGCTTTGAAAATTAACTTGCAAAGCCTCTTAATCCAAAAAGCAAAAATAATTTGAAAAGTGTTAAGCATAACAAAACTTTTTTTGGTCTCTGTCCTTCGTTGAATAATTAAAACAATTTGCTTAATAGACAATACTTTGTGTAAAATGTTAATTACTTTTATGTCGGCTTGAACTCTTACGTAAAATGGAATTTCAGAGGTTGAACATGTTTCAAATTAGTATGCACTGTTATACTTCTCTAGATAACAAGGGAGTCATGAATGAGTAATTGCTCTCTTTCAGAATACATACCTTTTTTCCCCCTAGAACAGAATGAAGAAAAATGTTCTCTTCGTCTAGACGCGACTTTAAAAGTATCACTTACGGGGCTGATTATTATGTGAGGGACTTGCTAAATAACAATTATTTAATATCTAGTTCGATAGATTGAAAAATAGTTCGATATTAAAATGTCTGAGATCATTCCTAGAATGATCAAGAGAATAAAAAAGAATTCTTCACCCATATGTCATTAATTTATTCTATTGTCTGAAAAGCGTTTCTTTTTGTGAATGTAGTTATGAATAATTTAATTACAGTGAAATTAGATAATGATGAAGTCACTGATTTTCTCATTTCAAAGAGGTGTAATGAAAATACTTCGTGATGATTATTTATTCGAATTAATTAAGATATTGTGAGAAAGAATGAAAGAAAATGTTACTTCACATAGAAGTGCAAAAGTCGTGAGCGAATAACATCCAAATATTTCCTATGAAATGTATAAAGAAGCGATGCATTGTATAATCTGAACTTTCATTTGTTCTCAAATGATTCATGTGGAAGTTTTCAGATGGGATTATGGCATCACGACGGGAATTAATCCCTTAAATGCATATGAAAAGTTACGTGAATCACTTTCAAGTGACACCGTTTTTCACACAAGCGAGAGTATGCGCGGGAAAAAGAAAGACATACCGTAAAATCCGGCGTGTAACGCTCACCGCCCTATTACGCACACCTATACTTTCAAGCAGCAATTTTTAGTTTTTAGGTATATTCGCCGAAAAAGCACACCTTTTTCACGAAGAAACCTAAAATATACTTGCGAAATGCTCTTATGCTTTGAAGTCATTTATTTGAGATATTATCCCAAGTTTTAGGGGATAAGAAATAATATACTTCAAAAAAAAAAAAAAAAAATCTACAACTTTCAGTTTATAAGGAATTTTATTTCTTTTAAATAAATAGTACATCGATCTACGTAGAAATCTATTTTTTTTTCAAGCTCATCTTTTCTTATTTTTAAAGCTCTTATTTTCAATACTCGGCATATAACGCGCACCCATAAATTTAAATCGTATTTTTTGTGTTAAAAGTTTGCGCGTCTTACGCCGAATTTTACGGTAAATAAGAAAATTCTTCCTTGAAAAAAGTAAATCCTTTGCGAATACTGCCGATGTCATTTTGTTGCATTCTAAAGCCTTTCGGAATAGTTTTACCGAAAGCAGCGCGAAGAAAGGATCACATTTTGGAAAGACGTATATATACGTCCGGGTTATTTAATGCACTGGTTGAGCGAGACGTATACATACGCTGGCGGCACTTCAGGGGTTAACAGATTTTGAATGTGGAATGACGAAATTCAATATTCCTCGATCCCTACTGACAAGAATTGTAGCAATTGCCTTCTACCATGAACAACGCCTTCTTCTGGACCGAGCCATCTGCTGAGCAGTCAAACAAAACTGCATCGAATCAATGTAGGGAGTGCTGCCAGATGTGTCAATTGAGACGGCGCAGCGAAATTTTAAATTGCTGGAATATGGCAACAAAGGATCAACTGGAGCAGAGGTAGGCTGACTTTTCTAGGGTTCGGGATACTTCTAAAGTATTTAAGGTATTATGGTCCACCTAGTGCCGTAGGTGTGCCATTCTGTATTAAAATTACATATTTTATTTTCGAAAAAACTAGCTTTCAACATTGCATCTTTCTTTTAAAATATGACAGAGTACTATTTTTCTTCAAAAACACAAAACTGTTAAGCTTAATGCCTGAGCAGCTATGAGCGACTGCTAGACCATGGAGCGTTGACGTAACCAATGCATCAAGAACATATGTGAACCGATGAATCTGAAACCTACGTATGTACATAATTTATTCGCTGTCAAGTCCTGCGCCATCGCAAAACATAACAGGATATACGAGAACATAATCCCATGGAAGCGCAGAATGTGGGATGATGTCACAATAGAGAGAGACACACATCCCGTTCTATAACGGAAAGAGCTGATCATCAACATTTATTTTCCCTTTCAGTCGGCGTGTAGGGAAAAATTCATAAATTCGGTTGGCATCGTAGTGATTGCTTTTTCCCTCTACAGTGCTAGTGAACGTATTAAATTTCACCGTGTAGTCTATATACAGATGTTCTGATACATGTATTGTCTATACAGTTATCAAGCCAATTACAGTCTATATAGTTAGCAAGCCAATTCCCCCTTCCAGCTGGTGTTAGTGTTCTATAAATATGTTTCTCTTAGTATGCGAGTGCGGTGTATAGAACCCGCGAATCTCGGTTCCGTAGACACGTAACATGACCCCTCGATAAAATTGATTACCCTTGTCCGGAGGTTATTACTGGCTTATGTAGATACCGCTACAGTACTATCTCCCCAGTGAGTCGGTAAATAAGCGAACGAACGATATATTTGATATGGCAAGAGTGTGTATTGCTGTTAATTGGTGATGTTGCGTCAAGTGAGCCTAACGACTTTTTTATTCATTTATATTTTTATTATTTATTTTTCAGAAGGTTGACTGTTCAAATCAAGTCCGGTTTACCAACGTGATGCATAGAACTCGCGACGCTTGGTACCGCTGTCACGTAATGCAACCACCAGACAAAAGTGATCACCCTTGTCTGGAGGTTGTTACTGGCTTATGTAGATACCGCTTCGCGAGACTTGGGTCTTAGTAAAGGTGGTAACCCAAAAATATCTTGACGATCCACCAATCAATTGCGATCAACTTTATTCCCATCTCTGAACTAGAGGGACCTTACTATTAATATCTCTGTGGCCACAATAGGCTAATGGTCAAGGGCACGGACTCATGACCGACGTGTCATGAATTCGAGACTGGTACCGCTGAAGACTCACCACACAGAAGGGGCCGATGCACTTTAAATATATCGAGGCTTAAACATCTTCCCATTGTTGTGTCGTCCTCATCTCTTAACCATGGTTCAAAATTATGAGGTCTGTCGCCAAAAGCCCTGGAGTAGCTGAATAGTGCGATGTTAATATTCCCTCACTCACTGAAATATTAGCATGCCATCGCTTGCAGCGTCTCTGCTGGGCTGGTGAACACATTGGTTGCAAGCCAATGACTCGAAAAACATTGCTTTATCCCCATATTCAGGATTCCAATCATTACGCACTGATGGAAGAGTCCCAGGAAGCCATTGACGCATGCTGTCAGCAATAAGATACAGTGCGAGCTGGTGGTGTCTCCATGATGGTGTGGACTATTTTTATATTGTCTAGAAGTAATTATGTTTGGCATTATATTCCTTCCATTAGCAGCCATTCGTATTCCTCATATTCCTTGGCAATGAGGGATTTTTTCAGTATGACACAGCACTCTGTAAGGATAAAGCACTAATAATTGATTTCAGGAATATTTTGGACAATTACAGAGGAGGATTTGACCACATGGATCAACAAACATGAGCCCCACTGAATGGATGAAAGATCAATTCGTGCACTAAACTCTGCTCTGGCAACTTTTTCACATTAATGGGCGATTATAGAGGTTTCATGACTGCATAGTTCAAGAGAATGTCGATGGCATGTTGATTAAACGCCACGTTCAGCTTCTGCAAATCGCTGGTCAAAGGGAAATCTTTCAGGATATTATATCAAGACTTTTAGCACTTAAGAGAGTACTCTTGATAAACATACGCTTTGTTTTTAATGAATCTCTACAACAGACACAAATTCCAAGTAAAAAGTTTATATATATATTCTAAATAATCGCAGTTAAAGTGAAATGTTACGTAGTTGTTACTTATGCCACCTGATTGACATTAACATCAGATCAAGGTCCACGAAATTCATCGCGGCAATGGGATAGATTTTTACGCCAGTCGTCAGCCTATGTTTGAGCACCATGCAGGTGACAAAACGAATTTTCTCTGTTCCACATCTTGCCACCTTGCTTCTCTCCCTCCAGTTTGAGGGAGAACTCTCTGGGGGTGATTAGGGGCCTCCCATCTCTCTTCCCCTTTCCCCAACCTCACGAGAGGACTTGCGGCTCGACGGCGATTTAGAGTACCTCCCTGCCGCGAAGGCATTCTTCATTTACAAACATCCATGCTTTCTCCGGGATTCGAACCCAGGCTCTATGGCACCGCAGTCAGCGTCACTATGCATATATGAAAATACTTTATTAATAGAATGGTATTTTCAGTTTTAAAAAGTCGACTAGTAACTCAATTATTCTCATATTATAGGTCTTTTAATACGAATAATTGTGATTTGAGAAGAGCTTTTTGGAATATAACCATTTCGTAAATTTGAGTGTCTTCATTGCAATTACTCTAGAAATTTGTAATAAGGTAAAAGCAATATAAAAGATGGGAAAGCCTTATTTGGATTCCCCCCCCCCATTTGTACGGAAAGAAAGGGTCTTCATACACCTTTCCTGTCACCAGATTTCTAGCTTGTATCCTCTGAATTTTTTTCAAGTGCATTAGTCATCCATATAACTGTAGCAGACTGCAACATAATAATAAAGAATTCTAAAGTTTCAATTTGGGATCCCCCCCCCCTGTAATGGGAGATAGGTAAATTGGAATCCCCACATTGTTTCCCTCGACGGTGCAACCATCTTGACATACAGCTTTCAATATTCCTTTTAGTAATCTTAGACATTATCAATTGTTACAGTGTCTGTTAGTCCCAGGTAAGAAGTAAATTCAAGCAATAAATCTATAGGAAGTCTGAAATTTTATTTCAATGAAATAGGATTTAAAAGGAAAGGATAACCTGCTGCATATTTTTTTCTCGAAACATCCAAAATTCGACTCCGACTCTCAGAACTCGAATTGAGAAGAGTTATTCATCCATATAACATCTTTGTCTGGATCGGGTAAGATCATATTTTATATTTTTTAAGCCTTTTCTATACTATAGTAACATTTTTTTCTCTTTAAAATGTCAGCCAATGGATTCCATTTTAGAATGTATCGAATAATAATCGGGATTATTATTAAATGCAGAGAAAATAGCTGACAGATACAAAATTTTTAAAGTTTTGCTTTGAAAATATTTTTTTCTCAAATGGAACCTGATCAATGAGCCAGTTGGCCCCCTTCAAGTTTTTTAAAAATCATATTGAAGTTGCCCTTTTTCAAATTCTTTTAAGACACACGATAATTTTATTCAAAATTGTTGCTTTTAGCTTATGAATTTAAGGCATTTTGAAATGTTTTCAGATTGCTGTCTTGAGAGTTTCTTGGATCATTTTAAAAATCATTTTCAGCAGTTTTTAGTTCATTCCTTCTAGACTGTGGTTTTAACGGTTATCGTTTTCAATGTGGGAGCAGGCGCGTTATGGTAGCACGGGGTGCGTGAACATTAACCCGTACCCCAATCTTTGATAATCAATCAAACAGAACCAAGAAGTTTCAAATGTGCGTGACTTTAATAAAGGACACACATCACAGACACTTTTCGCTAACATTACAAGAATGTTATTTGTAGGCAAAACTGTCATATATTTTGTTCAAGTTATTGTAGTTTTATTGCCCTTTGATGATCTTCAAATATCATGCTGAACTTTTCTTGCTTGTGTCTCTTGGAGATGTGTCTTAATACACACTTATGGTTTCATGTTTTGATTGACGTAGTTCTTTAAGCACCATTTGAAAATTTTCCTTTCAACTGAAACGTTTTATGTTCATCGCGTTTCTCAAATTTACTTTCGCTATCATGATTAATATGCATTATTTCAGCAGGTTCTTTTTTATATATACTGCTCATTTACATTTATAAACCATAAGTTGCTCAACGCAACAATCAAAATCACAAAGTTGTTCGAAATGTAGGGGAAAAATGTAGCCTGTTCAGAGAAAATATTTTGGAACAGAAGTGGTCGCGTGGGGAACTCAAACAAAACAAGTACTTTAAGATATGTAAGAAAAACGTTTGTCACTCCCCAAAAAAAGGGAGATATATGACAAATACATTTTAGTTCCCATGAAGACTGTCAAAAAGGAGGATACTGTCAAGATCATTGGTAACAAATAAGCAGTTTTCCCAGAATTAACGATTTTGTGAGCCTGAAGTGACTCTGTGTCCCGCGTCACCACTCTTGGGTTAACAACCTTTACATATTATATGCTAATTGATTGTAAAAAATATTCTTTGAATGTAGATGGTAAAATTGATACCCTTATGTTTAGACCGTTATGTAGATCTCGCATATATTTTTAAAGCTCAGATATTGTTTACTTAATTTTGTGATCACTGCTTGCTATATCCATTTTCTCATGGGATGCAATTCTAATTTCTCTTTCTATTTATAAGGGCATCAAATTTTCCCTCAACTAGAAAACTATTTAAAAGCACACACACACATATAGAGCTTTATCTTTTTTTTAAAAAAAAGATCGAGCCATGGGTAATCTACTACAAAGTAAAAAAAAATAATTTTAAAGCGACATTCCTTTTAATGCAAATGAAGGTTCATTAATCTTAGTCACAAAAAAGTATTGACAGAGGAAAAACAGAAATAAAAATAACTGCTTTATCCTTGAAATTATCTTTTCTCGTCATTTACTAAAACTATTATACAATTTTTAAAAGAAGGAGAAATTTTTAAGAAGGAAAAAGTTTTTGGAAGTAGAATGCAAGAAAGCAGATATTCATTTAGATAATATGACAATATGTTTTAAATTACTGTTTGGAGAAATTTTCCGTCACAACGAATAAATGGAATAATTTTACACTTCAAACATTCTACGAATTTTTTACATTTTGTATTTGAATATTACTAAAATCTGAGTAGCCCTTGTACAAAATAAATAAGGGAGTAGTAACCAGGGCCGCCGCGTGGGTATTAGGCGCCCTTGTTCAAGTTGAAATTCGGCGCCCCTTTATGGGGTTCTGTTGCACTCTTATAAAGTAAAACAAATACTCATTTATAGTATTCGAAATTTGACTTTCGAACTGAAAAGCTTTAAAATTATAATATTAAAACACGTTTGTCTTATTGTTTTTTTTTTATATTATTATTTCATACATTTTAAAAACAAAACAAAGCAAAAATTATATAAAATTTTTTAAGTAAAATATAAAAATTAGAAGATATATTCAAATATTGATTCTCCTAGATTTAGCAGCTACAAATGCTCGTATCAATTCCTTTATATTTAATTTATCCAAAATTTCGCTCTCAATGGATATAATTGACAAATCCGATAATCTCTCCTGCGCCATAGTAGATCACATGTAGTTTTTTTATAATTTTAAGTTTTGAAAAACTTCGTTCTCCAGTAGCCACCAAAACTGGCAGGGTTAAAGAAATCCGTAAAGCTATTGCAAAATTTGGAAATGCATCGATAAGATTGTTTTCATAAATATAATTTAAAACATCAATAGATGACATATCCTCTTTGGTAAACCATCCCCGGAAAGATTTTATTTCTTCAAAACAAATTTAATCCATCTACGCCCTTTTCATTAATATTTTTAGTATCCGTTAATTTTCGTTCTAATTCTTCACAATGTTTTAAAATTCCATTGTCACTCCAGTTTTTTAAATTAGGTATATAGTGTCTACCTTGAAGTAATTGTAATGTTCTTTTAATTGACTGAATCTTTCTGAAATTGAAGAAATAGCAGTGTCTAATATTATATTGTAAAATTCAACCTTAAACTTTTGTCTTGGATTGTTGATTGGTTCGTCGGTTTGTTCATCTTGAAAGTTTTTTTTAAACCTGTTTCGACTTTGTGGAAAATCAGTATCACCCCCCCCCCCCAAATCATCAGCAACGATACTTGCATTGAGGCAATTGCATGTTCATATGCTTCATCCGATCTACGATTATCTGAAGTAAATTTCAAATGCTTCACGACATGAGTAGGGTATTCCAGAGTAATATATTTCTCAAAAAGTAAGAATAAATTTAACATAAATGTGTGTATTTCAGTAATCAAATGTTCAGTTAATAATCTGGTAACGATAAATTTGAATTTTTAAATCTTTGTATGATATAAGTTATAAACAGTATTATGTTCAGAATAAGATGAATTGTGCAAATATAAATCACATCACAAACGTTGTACAAAAAGGTAAATGAAATTTTCAACAAAGAATAATTCTTCAAAATTAAGGCAAAAAATTTTATATTAACCAGCCTTTCTATCATTTCCACATGTTGTAAACATTAATTTACAATCAACTTTTGTTTCCTTGTTTATTATGAAAGCAAATCTTTTCTGTTTCTGAAAGCTAGTTTTTCTGTAGTATCATCTGAATCAAAAATATTTTACCACATTTATTTTTATTATTTTTTATGAAGAAAAATTCAGAGAATTTATAAAGTAAAGTGAATTCTAGACTGGGGATCGGTATATTTTCAAGAAAGAACCAGTTGTTAGTGAAACAAGATATCGAAAGTATCAGACACCTACTTGATACGAGCTTCCAGGAAAAAGTTCCCCTATCCCAGCAAGAGTCGCGTTAAGACTGTCATGCTCCAATTAATATTTTTTATATTATTTAAATCAAGTTTTACACACACAGGCATTAACATTTTCCATTCCTTCAAAATAAAGAAATATTATAGATATTTTCTATTTTTATTTCTATAGCTCAATGCAAGTGCGATCAGTGTCAAAATATCACAGTTAGGAATTAAACTTTGCGTGAAAAAAACTTCAATACCAGTACTACCTTAAGTACTACTATTTAGAATTTTATGTTTACACTAATAATTGAACTTTATAAAACTGTTCTTGCATAGAAAAGTGTGTTTTTGGACGATGTATTCAAGCAAAGAAAACAAATATTGATGCATATTAATCAACATAAAAGTTCATTGAAATATATGTATTAATATACACTGGTGTGCAAAAATTGAGGACGAGACGGTTTTTTCAATATAACTTTGTACAAAAGCATTCCAAATCAACACATTTAATACCTTAAGATCCCCAATACGTAAGGACATGAGTAATGTAAGCAACACTTACTAAAAGAGAAATCAGAGGGATAAAAAGAAGCTTTATTGAAAAAGTAGCATGGAGCCCAATGCGACTGAAGGCCGAAACATCCCTGTGATGGGTGTCCAGCAAGAAATATCCGGTCTTTAGTAGGGGATATGATCTCCCCTGACTGCTAGGCAGGTTTCACAGCGTCTGCCCATGCTGAGAATGAGGGTGCCAATGAGTTGTTGAGGCATTGCTGCCCATTCGTCTTGCAGCGCCAATCGAAGTTCCGGAATCATTACTGGTGGTAAGGTACGAGCTGCCGAGCGTCTGCCTAGAAAATCCCATACATGCTCGATGGGATTGAGGTCCGGAGATCGTGCCGGCTAATCCATACGTTCAATATCCTCACTCTCTAAGAGCTGTTCGGCAGCTACTGTGCGATGACATGGTGCATTGTCGTCCATGAAAAGGAACTGCGGACCCATAGCGCCTCTAAAAAGACGCACATATGGAAGAAGAATCTCGTTACAATAACGGGTCCCGTTGACTGAACCTGCATCGAAGATGTGAAGGTCTGTACGACTACCAAGCATGATGCCTCCCCAAACGAGAACACCGCCACCTCCATACCTGTCCCTTTCAATGATGTTCGAGGGATGATTGCGGCTTACCCGCTCTCTCCAGATGAGTATGCGATGAGAATCGCTACTCAGACTGAATCTGCTCTCATCTGTAAAGAGTACTCGTCCCCATTCATTGTCTCTCCAATTCCGGTGTTCCCGGCACCACAGAGAACGCCTCCGATGGGCAGGCGTTAGAGGTACACACCGTACAGGGCGTCGTGCAAACAGACCACCACCGTGCAGTCTTCTGGCCACGGTAAAACGCGATATCGGTCGTCCAGTCGCCTGTGTCGTGTGTCTAGCGATTTCTCCCACTGCCTGTTTCTTCTGGCCTGTAAGGCAATATACCGGTCATCTGCGGGTGTGGTTCCTCGTGGACGACCACTACTGAACCCCCGGATAGCTGTTCCTGTAGTTTGAAATTGTCTCCAAAGTCGTGAAACGATGCTGTGAGCAATTCCGAACTCTGCAGCCACACTTGTCACACTGCGACCTTCCTCCAACTTCCCAATGATTCGACCTCGGGTTAAAGCATCCAGATGTCGTCTAACAGATTGATTATTCGCCATTTCTCGCTGAGGCAGCAACTCGGTGTGATTTTAACTGCTATACGGTGTGCAATCTCTTTGCCAGAAATACTAATCTTACACCGACAACATGCTTTGCTACTCAGACACTCCCCCATTACGTCTACCTGCATATCTGCGCATGTGCTACCGTACATCACCTCACTTAATCTCCTGATTGGTCTTTCTGTCCGCTCTGCCTCTTCGTTCAGCTGATATGCTAATTTTTCGACTTCGTCCTAAATTTTTGCACACCAGTGTAGACGAAAATCTTAAAATTAGCTGATGTAACGCGGAAAATTTACAAAATAAAAGATTTTTTTCATTGGATTTCATTAAGCTGGACATTACTTATACTCCCTCCTTTGTAAAGGAAAGCAAATAATAAATGTATGTTTTGAATAATATGATAAAAATGTTTGTACATTTTTTTAAGCTCAAGGGAAAATACAAAACAAATCAAAAGTAAATTCATTATTACCGTTTGCAGTTATAAAGGAATAAAGTAAAAATTGAAGAAATACTGATTTAAAATTGCGTCAACTCTCTCTTCGAATAAACAGTGATTTCTTGAAGGCAGTGACGTAGCTAGATATTTAAAGGCCCTAGTGCAAAAAAGAAAAAGAAAATGAGGGCTATCTTGGTTGAATTCTATCTAGTAAAACAGTAAAAATATGGGAATATTTTAAATATATACAAAGCTACAATTTTTACTTACTGTCTTCTCTTCTGCGTTGTTTGCGCTTAAACGCACCCCACTTGGTTTCTTCTTTCTTTTTTAAATCTATAATTTTAGTTTTATAATTTATCTAATATGATTTGTATATGCTCGAATATTTACTGACGTTAAAAGGAAGTAAAAACGAAATGCTACGCTATAAAACGTCGTTGAAGAATCCCTAGTATAATTTATTCCGGAGGATCGAACTCACATCCAACGATGGCTTAGAGCTACAAAATG
The DNA here is from genome assembly GCA_019973975.1 of Trichonephila clavata. NCBI lineage: Eukaryota > Metazoa > Arthropoda > Arachnida > Araneae > Nephilidae > Trichonephila > Trichonephila clavata. Next base: position 16,005 of record BMAO01036074.1, read on the forward strand.
ACTCACTGAGATAGACAGGAAATGATACAAAAATATGCTTGAACAAGAAAATTTAATACAATATTATTATAATTATTTAAAAAAAAAACATATCTGCAAAAGAGCAGAGGAGGGGGAGGGGACAAAATTACATCAGTAAAATTACATCATACGAGAAGATTGCGAAATATTGAAACAGGAAATTAGCTTATTATGAATCATATTGTTATTAAAAATAGAATGTAACTAGGAAGGAATTGCTTCTTGTGTAGGTTTTTTAAGATGTAATAATAAGTATGGTAAGAGTTTTCATGGAACTTTAAGTTTATTTTCAAATAACAGTCTGTCAGGGTCACGCGGTAAATTTATTATATTACTCATTGGTGACGTAATGATGTAATGGTTTAAACGAGCTGCTTGAGTATCTTGTCTTTGGCAAGGAGCCAAAAGAATGTAGTAGATAGATTTTCTCTGGAATAAAATGGTGAATTGATGTTGCTCTGATGAGTTTAGTTTTTCTTTAGTATGAATTGGGTTCACGACTGACATTTGTGCGGGGAAACCCCAATGGATTTCGAATCGTTTCGAAGATTAAGGATTTAAAACTGTTTTGAAGATTGAGGATTTCGAATTGGTTCAAGAATAAGAATTGCGAACTGTTGTGAAGCTTGGCGACATCGAAACTGTTTTGAAGATTGTGAATTCCAGTTATATCCAACGGTTGGTAAAATGGCGTTTTTATGAAGAGCTTTGAAGGTAGATTTGAAGTGTTTGGCAGAAGAATTAGGAGAAACTGTAACGGAAGAAATGAAAGTTTCTGCTTTAAAAAATATGATATTAGCAAGTGAAGAGTATGAAGAGGCGTTCGCGAAAGAATTACTGCACAGAATAGTAAGTGAAAGAGAAGCAATAAAGTGCCAAGAAAGAGAAATGAAATAAAGCGTCAAGAAAGAGAAAATGAAATAAAGCGTCAAGAAAGAGAAGATGAAATAAAGCGTCAAGAAAGAGAAGATGAAATTAAGCGTCAAGAAAGAGAATATGAATTAGAAAAGTTGAGGATAGAAGCTTCGATAAGGAATAATGGTTTTAGGAGAGAGATGGACTCTCAGAATGAAGGAATACAAGAACACGTACCAGTTGGATTGCAAAAATTAATGCGTACTTTTGACCCTAAAGAAGGTGATATAAGTTTTTACTTAATACTGTTTGAAAGACAAGCACGAAGAGTTCATATTAAAGAAGAAGACTGGGTTACGAATCTTGTTGGACTATTGCCGTTAGAAATGGCGAATTTGATTGCCAGGGAACCTGAGGAAAAGGCAAATGACTATGAGCATATAAAAAGTATGTTATTAAAAAGATTTAAATTGAGCCCAGAAGCATTTAAAATAAAATTTAAGAGGCATTGTAAATCGACCGAGTACACTTGGCGAGATTTTGGATTTGAGTTGGCGAACTATTTTAATGAGTGGATTTCGGGACTAAATATCTACGATTTTGACAGTCTGAAACAACTTGTCATTGTAGAACAGATGAAGGAACAAGTATCCAGGGATATACAACAACATTTTATTGATGATTGGGGTAGAATTGTCACAGTTGACGATCTTGCTGAGAAGTTAGATGATTATGAAAACGCAAGGCAATATAATCAGGCCACTAAAGCTACTTCGTCTCAACCGTATGGAAATTCCTATCGGGAAAGCCTGGCACGTTCAATAGAAGATGTCATACATTGAGTGAAGGATATAGACAAGAATCTAACAACCGCAGTGGATACGATAAGCGAAATTCTTTCCAAAAACCAGTTACATGTTTCAATTGTGGACGAGTAGGACATTTTGCGAGATTTTGCAGGGATAAGAAAGATGGGAGAGAAAAGACCGGGAGTAAAGTTGCTGAGGTAAAGGTATCTGAAGTGCAAGTGGCAGAAGTCAAAGTAGTTGAGGATGAAAGCAAAGTAGTCACAGCGAGATTCAATGGCGAAGTTTTAATGGAAAATAAGAAATGCAGTGCAGTTCAATTAAAAATGTCGGATCTTAAAATAGTGAAAATTTCTTATGGTGGAGTAGAATATGAAGCTGTAGTAGATTCAGGTGCACAAATTAGCGTGTTTAAAAGCAGTGTAGTAGGGAAGGAAGTCGATTACAAAGGATATATAATGTTGCAACCTGCATTTGGTGATTGTTTAAAGGCTGAACTAAAAGAAGTGGATATTGGTTTGGTAACGAACGGGTATATTACGCCGGTAATTAAAACGGTGGTGGCAACTGTGGACAGACTGAACGCTGATATATTATTAGATACTGAAACTTATGAAGCATTATTAGAACAAGAGAGAATATACAATCCCAGATTTACAGCCGCTGTAAACTTAAGATCAGATTCCCCCAAAAAATTGTTAGATGAAAGTGTAAATACTGAGGAGGAAGAACAGGAGCCAACAATAACAGAATATGATGAGGAGAATGAAAATAACACCGAGAAATTCAAGAAACAGCAAAAGAGTTGCGATACTCTTCAAGAAGCATGGAAATTTGCTAAGCGAAAAAAAGGAGGATATGTGATAGAAAACGATATCCTGTACCATGAAGAGCTGTTGTGCGGAAATAGGATAAAACAGTTAGTGATTCCCAAAATTAGGAAGAGGAAGATACTAGAAATTGCACATGAATCAGTGTTCGGAGCACATCTAGGAGCTCATAAAACAATTCAGAGAATCAAGTTTTCATTTTATTGGCCAGGAATGGTGAAGGAGATTAAATCATATTGTAGTTCTTGTCATGGTTGTCAGTGCAGAAAAGTAATTCGTTCGGTTGACAAAATTCCAATAACACCTGTATCTCGTCCTGAATTGCCATTCCAAGTGGTAAACGTTGATCTAATTGGTCCTATAGATCCAGTATCGTCACAGGGACATAGATATGTACTTTGTTTGATGGATCAGCATTCTAGATGGCCGGAAGCAGTCCCGCTCAAGTCACTAACGGCTAAGAGTACATGTGAAGCACTGCTCGAAATATTCAGTAGAACAGGCATTCCAGAAGTGATCGTAATGGACAATGCGACAAATTTTACTGCAAGTTTAACGCAAGAGTTTTTGAAGATTTTAGGAGCTTGCCCACGTTTTTCGACACCATACCATCCAGAAGGAAACGGGTTAGTTGAGAGATGGAACCAGACTCTCAAGAACATGTTGCATCACATTATTAGAGAGGAAGGAAGAAGTTGGCATAGGCATATACCGTTTTTACTATGGGCTTATCGGGAAGTTCCCAATGCAACTACCGGTGTACCACCTTTTCTGCTAATGTATGGAAGGGAGCCGAAAGGTCCGTTGTCTATATTGAAGTCAATTTGGACTGGAAACACGTTATTACCTCTGAATATGAAGGGATCAGTAGAGAGTTATTTGAAAAAATTAAAAGAAAAGTTAGAAGTATCAACCCGCGAGGCAAAGTTAACAAGTGATGTGCAACAAGGTAACTACGCTAAGTATTATAACAGGCAAAAGAAACATCGAGAATTTGCACCAGGAGATCAAGTGCTTGTTTTGATACCTGATTCAACGAATAAACTATATTCTAGATGGACAGGTCCAGTTAAAGTTGTTAAAAGAGTAAAAGCAAATTCATATTATTTGCAGATGCCTGAAGGTAACTTAAGATTACTGCATGTTAACAAGATTAGAGAATACAAAGCGAGAGTTCAAACGGTTGGAGTTGTTTATGATATCGATGATGAATTTGGTGAGATATATGAAACGCCAACAGTTCCTGCTGCTGAGAAGAATGATGAAGCATTGGACAGAGTGAAGTTGGATTACTTATCTAAGAAGCAACAAAATCAACTAAAAATCTTTTACATCGACACAGAAGGTTGTTTTCTGGAAAAATAAAAAGAGCTAAAGTTGGTGAACACGTGATAAAACTGAAGGCTGAGGAGGAGAAGATGAAACCCAAAACTTATAAGATACCGGAAAACTTAAAGAGGAAAGTAGACGCACAGATAGACGAATTGTTAGAGTTAGGTCTGATTGAACCTGTTGTAAGTGAAATAGCACACCCAGTAGTATGTGTTCATAAAAAAGATGGAACACTTAGGTTATGCATAGATTTCAGAAGTTTGAATGCTCTTACCGTACCGGACGCATATCCAATGCAGAATATGATGGAGTTGAATTTCTTAGTAGGGAAGAAAAAATTTATTACTGTTCTAGATATGTTGAAAGGATATTGGTCTATACCAATGGAAGACAGCAGCAAACATCTAACAGCGTTCCGTACTCATCGAGGACAGTACCAGTGGAATGTATTACCATTTGGGTTAAGAAACGCTGCTGCAACCTACCAAAGAGCCATGTCTAAAGTGGTCCAAACTATATCTGGCTTTGCATGCGCGTATATCGACGATTTAGCCGTATTCTCTGATACATGGGAAGAACATTTAGATCATCTGGAAGAAGTTTTCAAAAGATTGGAGCATTTTAACTTCTCAGTGAATTTAGGAAAGTGCGAGTTTGCAAGACAACAAGTTAAATACTTAGGACATGTCATTGGTTCAGGTAGACATTCACCTGACAAAGAAAGAATAAAAGCGATTCAGAACTTAGAGGCACCAACGACCAAGAAGCAACTGAGAAGTGCATTAGGATTATGCAATTTTTATAGACAGTATATTCCAAACTTTGCAAAAATTGCTCTACCATTGACGGAGCTCACGAAAAAGAAAGTCCCTAATGAGATTCCATGGAGCAAGGAGGCTGAAAATGCTTTCAAGGAGTTGAAGACAGCACTATGTGGAATTACAGAATTGCAAGTCCCAGACATAGATAAACCGTACTACTTGCATACGGATGCATCTCAGACGGCGGTCGGATGTTGTCTAGGTCAGTCGGATGGAGAAGACAACATTCATCCCATAGCTTTCGGGAGCCAGAAACTGAATCCAAGCCAACAAAAGTGGTCAACAATTGAGAGGGAAGCGTATGCTATTATTTGGGCTCTGAAAAGATTTGAAACTTTACTGTGCGGAGCAAAGATATTCTTACTAACCGATCATAATCCCCTAGTGTTTCTTACTAGTGCTGCATCCCAATGTCCGAGATTACAGCGGTGGGCTTTGGCAATTCAACGCCATGACATTGAAGCAAGTCACATAAAAGGATCAAAACTAGTTAATGCAGATGCGCTATCCAGACTGTAAGTGTAAACCGTAGTTAAATAAGAACTTTTAGAAGATTTAAGAATAATTGAACTTTAAACATTTTTAAACTTTATTTTTAGATGATTAAGTTAAGTAGTATATTTGTGTAAAATTTAATATGTTGGTTTTTATGTAGTGTATAATCTTAAGATAGTGCTTAAGCAGTGTTTTTTTTTGTGTATGTAACGTGTGACCCTTAGGTTGTTTTAGCCATATTTGATCTTCGGATCTAATATGACTCTCGGGGGGAAGGTGTCAGGGTCACGCGGTGAATTTATTATATTACTCATAGGTGACGTAATGATGTAATGGTTTAAACGAGCTGCTTGTGTATCTTGTCTTTGGCAAGGAGCCAAAAGAATGTAGTAGATAGATTTCTCTGGAATAAAATGGTGAATTGATGTTGCTCTGATGAGTTTAGTTTTTTCTTTAGTATGAATTGGGTTCACGGCTGACATAGATTTAAAATAAAAAGAAAATATGACATATAAACACATAATGGGAAGTAAAAACAACAATCACAGAAGCATGGAGGTAAATCGATGCAGAAATTACAAAAAACTGATTAAATCTATACCAAGACGTTTAAAAGTTGTTGTGTACACTAAAAGATATCCTACTAAGTTCTAAATTAAGAAAGAAATACAATATTTAAAGCTATGTTGAGGTTTTTGTTAAGTGTTCTAAGACTTTTGTGGCGTAATTTTTCAGTAGCTTTTTGATTATTAATTTTTTAAAATAATAGTTATACTATTTTAAAAAAAATAATTATGTCATTCCATTAAGAACAAGTTGCAGATATCATAAGAAAATTACAATTTCTATACATTAATTTTTATTAGTCGAAATCATTAAATTTTATAGGAAACTGCAAGTGTATACGAACACTTTTGGGGTTCACTGTATTTATGTACTTCATTGCCTTTAAATGAAAAAAAAATCATTAATTTTTTAAAAAATCAAGTTTTTGCATAAAATTTGGCATATTTTAAAAACTTTTAAAAGTAATACAAATATATTTTAATTCCTAATACATATAAAGATGTTCCATTATTTATGTACTGTATAAATATAATTTGAATACATTCATTAGAATTTTCTGTAAAAGATCCTAATTGCAATTTTTCATGAAAATTTTACTAAACTTGACAATTTTTATAATCTATAAAACTCTCCAGAAAACAGCAAAAGGGTTAAAAAATTAGTTAAACATGAAGCTAAAGAGTTTGAGCTATAAATATGGTGAGTTTAAGAAATGTACAACTAGTAGAACATTTTTCATATTGTATTTAAATCTTTAAAAGCATTGTCTGAGAAACTTATGTTTTTTGGCTTCACGGTAAAGTTCACAAATGGATTTCTTTTTAAGACATTGAATTAACATTTTAAGAAAACTTTTATTTTATTTTATTTGTATTATAGACTATAATCTCTGTGTATGTATTTCTGCATTTTATTGCACATACAATTTGTGAGAAAAAACATGCTTTTTTTTTTAATTGACAAATTTCAAAAAAATAATGTAAATCTTATCGCTCTAGGCACAGATAATGATGTTATTTGTGTGCAGTTTTAATATTATTTGAATATATTAATTAGAATTTTCAATACAAGGTTTACTGTAACTGCAATTTTTAACTAAAAATTCCCAATCTATCCAAAATAATTTAAAATTTTGTGGAATTGTATTTTAATTCCTGACTCAAGTGTAGTATAGGGGAGAGGGCCCTTTCGATTTTTATATAGATATTATTGGTTAGATAACGAATTCATTCTGGCTTCGGGAAACTTATCGCTAAGTGAAGTAGCTTGGCGATCGATTTTGGTCACCAAAAAAATTTTACATCGCCAAGTATCTATACTACACTTGAACCTTAATTCCTAGTTCTATGCACACCCTTTTTAAAGAAAAAAGTGTTTTTTTAGTTGAAAATTTATGTTTCAATAAAATGCTCCAAACGTAGCCACATACCTCTTAAATTTGTTTTTTAAGTAATCCGCCAAAAAAAGGCAGATAATCACATTTTTACGCTAAATTCCTATAAAAGCCTTACAAAATCAAAACAATCTAGTACTCATGTGTTCGTCCGCGGGTAGCGTGGTAGAAACGAAAAATAGTTCGGAAGATTTATGAGAACTAAATTTGTTGTTGAACCCCAATCTTTAAAATATGTAGCCAGTATATTAAAAAAACTTTTTTAATCCTGAATATCTTTTTAATTTGTTTGATAGTGTTAATTAACCATTTTTTGAAATTTTGAGTACATGTAATGTCTCATATTTGTAAAGGCATGCGTTCAAATCTGATATAAACAAACTCATTTGAAACTGAGTAAGTCCATGTAGTCATTTTTGAGTATTTCTTTTTTCTCCGTGTAGGGCCTTCCTGAAATTCAGGTTTTGTATTTAATATTTTATAGTCGTTAGGGAGGGGGAGGGGTGAGATGACCTGAGTGCCTAGCTCTTTCGAACTTTAACCTCTCATCATTAGGACTTTGAATGACTATAAAGACCCTTTGTTAATATTTTATAAATTGGTTAAATACATACTTGGCGTTAGTTAAGCCTTGGGCTCCCTAGAGTCCCGAGCCCCTCCCCCTTGCTAGGTGGATGTTACGCCACTTCAATGTACATATATACACTTCAAGACGCTATGTTCATTTGTGAGAAACAGTCTCTCGACCATGCACGTTCAGTTGCTCTCAACACGCCAACAGCCTATGCTTAATTGAAGATGAAACTTCAATGACAGTGACATTATCAACAATTTGATAGATTATGAAGTCGCACAAGAAGAACCGGATATTTTGAGAAAGGATAAAATATATGCAGGGATACAGCTTTCCACCGAATTGGAAAAGCATTTTCAAAAAATTCCAATCCCGAAAGGAGTATGAAATTTCAAAGAGAGTTTCGGTCATGCATATCTTATTATCATGACATTTAAAAGCAACTGACCAACCAACCTTCGGCGTATAAATTTATCTCTTGCTTTATGGTGCCAAGAAGTAAATCAATTAAAAAATTGTATTTTCTAGTGACGAAAGTGCTTTTGAACTTATTCATCCCAGGAAGATGAGAGCTTTGGATTACGATGAATAGCATTGAATTACGTATGTGCATTTTGAAAATTTCTCCATGTATGCAATGAGAAACTAAATGATTTTAAAATGTTTCCACTTGTAATTTAATTATTTTGGTATAAAAGTACATTCTCATAAATTTCGTAAATAATTTGCGTATTTTCTAACTAACTTTTTTTATACGGTTCCTCTCCACCGCATAAAAAAAAATTTCTGTAGTATTTCAACGAATTTGTTTGTTATATGTAGGAATTTATGAAATTTTCGAATATTTTTGTGCGGTTGTTTATGCAGTCCCTATTTACCGCACAAAAACAGGTTTAACTGTATTTGAATAATTCTCTCTTTCCTATTTTGGCGCTTTTATGAAGAGCTCATGCGCAAATAACTCTCCTGATGTTCAACAAAAATAAATGATTGTGATCAAGAAAAAGCCTCTTTATTTTTTTCAGCCACGACTACTTCATCATAGTTAATAATGTAAAGTTTTTGCGGCAATTTTATACATATAAAAAAGTTTTTATTCTCGCCAATGAGATTGTAACTACTTACTTCACACATAAATTAGAATATTTGTATATATATTTTTTCAGACATATATAAAAATCCATATCATTGATTTCATCTTTCCAAAAAATCGCTGACGTTTTAAAATAGCCGTAAGCATATTGCCCCCCCCCCAAATGTTCAAATTTATTTTGAGTGAATTTTTTTCTCTAAAACCCCATTGCTTCAGGAAGAGTTAGTGTATTTAGATACGATGTCGCCAACTGCCGTATTATGCAGCCAATAGTGGAAAAACGTTCCCTCTATCATGTTTAGAAAACGATTCTTGCATTCTGGTGACTCTTTTGGTTAGGCAACTTTTAAAAACGGCAACATATGAAGAAATCCATATTATTTAGTTACATAAAAATTACCGTTTTTCAATTATTTGACGCACAGACTTGAAATTTGGCAAGTATGTTTGTTTTGCTAAATAGAGATTTCTTACGAACGGGATTTGCGAAATTTGACTCCCAAAGTGTGGAGTTACGTGGGCGTAAGAGATAATTATGCTTCCATTTTAGAAATGCTTTCTTTTCTTTTAAAATTAAGAGGTGAGGGCTTTTAAATTGTTTTCGAATATAAAAGCTTAATGCTAAGACTGAGATACCAATAACTTATATATAACCCTAAATTATCATAAAATGCCCAGCGAAGTGGCTAATTCTGTCTGTGATCGTTATTTGGCCTCGCCTGCCGTGATTCATTAGTGAAGCTACGTTTTCGAGTACATTTTGTAGTTTTAAATGCGGCTTCGAAATTCACGCACCCACAATCGATACAGTAGTCTCCAGAGATCTGCTAATGGTGAATAATTGTTACTCACATCTGGCAACACTACCGTGAGTAAAATTTACACACGGTCGGATATGTAAAACTGGCATCACAATGCGAATGCGAGTTTTACTGACGTAGGCTTATGTAGAACCCAACTGGAAAGAATTTTTCAAAACATCCGATGGATTTTTCATAGTATATCAATACTTTACTCACACTATCTTGAAGAGAGAATCACATTTTGTTATATTATTCATTTTAATCGGAATCAGTCCATTTGGGCCCTTTTTATTTGTCCTGTGCTTCTACCATCTGTAAAATTAAATGCTCTTACCAACTTGGCATATGTTGAAGGGGAGAAAAAGCTTATTTACTAAATGGCTTAAAATGTGAAAAGGGCTCTGTTGACCGGCCTTTCTTAATTCGTGAATGGAATGTTTATTCAATGGGAGTTTTCATTTTCCTCTTCAAACTCAGACGAGTGCATCTAAGTGAATGCAACAAACCATATTCTAATGAGTTTTATTAACCTAGCACTATAAAGCAGGGATTCGAACCGAAATTGAATCGAAACCTGAAAAAAACCGTTATTTTGCTCAAAATGAAAACCGGACCTGAATCGAAAAAAAATATCGATATATCTTCCATCATTTTGTTACTATAATCAACTTATGGATATTTTTGAAGTAAACCATGTAATTATCATCATTACATGTGCATTGCTTCTCCATTTCCTGTTATGATGTTCCCGGGTACGTTTCTGTTTCAATTTCGCATGAAATTACTTATGGAAAGCAGATTTAATTCAGTTGAATGAACTAGAGTTAAAGAGGATTGTTTAAGAAAAATATCAGTCTGAGTTATATTTCTTGCATCTCAGCACGCGATCGGTTGTTTGTTTAGACAGAAGAACCAGAATCCTGAGCCTAGTTGTCAAATGAGATTTTGATAGTAAAAAACAATACCAATGCTCACCCCTGGAACCGGAACGATGCCCTGCTTCAAGAGGGCTATGGGCGATAGATCTCGTGGTCACCTAAATTGCCAGCCCCTCTCTCAACTGCCACACCATGCCAATGGGAAAGTTTCCCCAGATTTAACGTACATCAGCTCCGCAGGTCTTTGAAGTCATGACACGCGTCCACGAGTTCGGGATCATAACCACTAGGTCAGTGATCGCCCACCGGGTGTCCATGAAAACTTTTTAATGGTTCGCCGAAAAATTTGTATATTAGTTACATATTTACAATTTCAAAAAGACAAATAATAAAACGTATTATGGAATATAGATTACGTACAGTGGCTCACGCAACAGGAGAACCAGAGGGTCCGGAACCCTTGTAACGCGCACATTCTCTTGATGCAGCGAAAGTAAATGAGAAAAGTACATGCATCAATTCAAAAGAATTCCAGTTTATTAATTAAGTAGATGTTATTAATAGTTTATTTTAATTAATGCTAATTATTTATTCAAGCATTTATTTTTAATTGTTTTTTTTTTTTGTTGTTTCGGACAAGCGATAAAATCAAAGTACTATGTTTGAAGGCGTATTGGGGCGAGAATAATGAATTTTCAATCTCTGACACACACACACACACACCCTTGAAAATTCCTGTGCACTCCGCTGATTACACATACAGGGTGATTCGCTACCAGATTGACAAACGTGCAGGGTGTGTAAGGGAGGACTCGGAATGCCCATAGGGGAATGCAGGGAAGCAAATGCCCAGGTACGAGCTTTGGTGCAAAGAAGCAGAGAACATCAACAGCAACACATTAAGGGGACAGAACACATTTTATTGAAAGGTTATACTGCGACAGGTGCTCCAAATTATGACCAGAAGTCGTTTGGGTGGCCTGACAGCTGCGTTGTATGGAATTCCTTATGTTCTCGAAGATTCCTGCTATGTCACGCCTACTCTAGGAAATTACAGATATTTGAGCGATGAAGAATCTTCAACTGAAGGAACTGGTGTCTCGTACACCCAACTCTTCATTTGACAACTCACTCACTCTCCCTTCTGTTCACACTCGCAAAGGTCGTGTGATGCCTGTTCAAGCGATGTCTCTTGTGCAACCGCCGAGCGGCGTGCCCATTCACACACGGTCAGCACGTTTTCGTTTGAATACGAGTTCATCGTGTTACTTGAGGATCGGATTGCAAATGACGCCTTCCGGCAAGATCTGTTGTCACGAAACCTTCCGTTCAGCGTCACCTACAGCAAAGAGGAACGTAAGAAAATTCATGCAGCATCGCTGTCAGACCTGTCCTTTCCCTGGTTTTGACAAAAATATTGAATGGGTAAGATATCCGTTTAACGTTAACACAACATCCATACCAGAAAATTTGTCGCATGCGGAAGAAAATCAGTTTTTGGCTTCAGAGGGATTCTTGAAAAATAACTATAAGAAGTGTACTTTAACATCACATTGGTTACAAATGCAACATGCGTAACAGGAAAAGTTTGTTCAATTCAAGTGAATTCAATTCATATTCATGTGAAAGTGCTTTTCCAGCATTTGTAGATATCAAGTCGCAAAAAAGGAACAGATGTGGAACCACATCTCAGAATAAAATTAACAACCAAATTAGGATGATCTCAGCACAAGCAATTTCGTCCTTCTCATTCATCCAAATAAATATACTCTTTATAATATGTTTTGTGTATGTCACAGAAGAATAAAAAAATATAGTTTAATTTTTATTAAACTACATCCTTTTTTCTTCTTCTTTTTTTTTGACGAGGGGTACTTATCGCTACGAAAATTATAGAAAAGGTACACATTTGTCAAAAGTTTGGGAAAAAATGAAATAGATAAAACATTTGTAAAACGTCGACAACATTCGAGAACGATCAGAACAAAATGAATGTGCCTTGACGGTCAATCGAGACGATGGATGCATTTCCGAATTCGAAAGAGAACTTTACTCAATGGCCGACGCTGTTCTATCATAACATCATTTTGTTCTTCATCTGCTGATGGAAAAATATTCAAAAACAATATTTCTTTTTCATCAATAGCCAAAACCAAAGTACCAAACATACATATTTTTATTTTTTACGACATTAAGGAATATGTTGTTATTTTGATATATTTTAGCACAGAAATACCAATTACACACACACAATATCCAAGACTGATAATGATAAAAATCAATAAGTTTATTCAAAGAAGTATTTTATTCTTAAAATTATAATTTATATATTCCAAATAATATATTTAGAATTTTAAAAACATGACTTTCAAACATTTTTATTTATACTTCATCACATTTAGATTTAAAACTTGATTCGCGTATTTCAAGCCGATTGTTTTTTCAGTACTAACATTGTATTCTACAGAGATATGTAATGATGTGCACAGTTTTTTATTCTAGTTTTATTTCTACAATGAAAAATATTAAAATCATTAGAGGTGATACATCTCACATTATTGTCTCAAATGTAGTAAATGACTATCAAAACTGGTTAAGAGACAATTTTCTTATAATTTATCAGAAAAATCCATTTTGAATATTTCCTCCTAATTTCATGAACATTCGTTTACTTTCTAAGAAATAATCATGTGACCTCCGTTCAGTTTCTTTCAGAACCTCCCCCCCCCCCTTCCACCTTATATTTAGAAATGGAGAATAAGAATGTGCGATATTGGCACATTTGGTTTTTATTTCATGCTCCTTCGAATTTCAAGAAAGTTCTAAATACGGAAGAAAGAAAAACAAAAGCGATAGAAATATTTCAACTGCGCTATTAAGTTTTTTTTGAAAAAAATATTGTTACGAATTTTGTGTAAAGAATACTTAAAATAGTGTAAATAATTTATCTGCATGTGTAATACGTTTATATTGCCATATGTTGTTGTTGTGTTAAAATTGTAATATTCACAAGCAACGCCTATTCAATCGAAACTTGGCAAAATCTTGGCGATAGAGCCAAGTTGGCATTATTTTTAACCACCATTTTTGGCGTATTCGCAATCCTATGGATTCTACCAAAAATTACGGGAGAAATCTACTAATATCACGATCTTTGACGCAAGCTGATTTTTCCTCGAAAAATTCGTGAAGGCTATTAATAGGGAGTCGCTCGCCAGAACGGAGTTAGTCTTGTTTTGACCATTGATTAGTTAGTGTTAATTGGACTGCGAAGAGTCAACCAGCGATTAGTTTTTCTTGGGCTGTTGAGTAGGACGAGCGAGTACTTGTGAGTAATCTCTTACACACTTGTATTTTAGACCACTGATAGACTGGTGTCTGAGCGCCGTAGAAGGCCTTCTGAAATGTTATTCTATGAATGTAGTTCCTGTATTTCGAGGACACCCAACTTCCATCGCTCCTGAAGAACTGTCTTGCAACTGATTTGCATAAAATCCTCGATCTACGTCACAACATCCCTAAGGTCACGAACGGAATCGACTTTTTACAATATCCTTCCTATTAACTCAGCTGCAAACTAACAACTCCACTCGCAATATGAAAGGAGTACTTACGGTATCGTTGGCAGCCAGGATGTTGTTGTGGCTTCCACGTGCACTTGGGTTGTGTTCCAGTCATCACCTATAAAACACAAGGAGTAAAAATGAATATTCGTGGAATACCAATAGAAGACAATAGAAAAGCATCAAAAGTTAAATTGGCTGACTCTATTTAGAATATAATCTTCATAGTTACAAAGGGACTTTTGGTAATCAACTTCAAATGATCAACCCCAGTCAGAGATGCGTAAATAAATTTCACGCTATCTGCGCTTGTGAGGACATAAAGGGCCTAGTTACACCTAAAATGTAACAATCTTCCTTATTATGGTCGCATTAGGGAATTGCCTCCCTTACTTCTACACTAAGCTATTTGAAATACATTGGCCTCCAAAAGTTAAAGTGCAACATGTTTTTCGAAGCTCAACATTAAAAAAAAAGCAGTATCAACCAATTTATAGATTACATGAATGATAGTAACGAACTTAAAGAAAACATATGGTAGCTACCACTTTTATAAAGAAATGGACACTTGTATGGGAGTGAGAGAAATTCGAGTGCGCAAAAATCAAACTCTAGAAATTTCGTATGATTGTTATTTTCAAACGTTGTTAGTTCTGTTATTGTTGATAATTTCCAAGAGAGTCTAGTAATGTCAGGGAAAAATACTTTACAAGATTCATTAAGGTAGCGAGAGGTAGCCGAAACAAGAGGTTTCCCAATAAATCCCTACTTGTGGGCTACAGCGAATGTCAACCCGCCCACTCAACAAGAGAGTGCCCACAACATCAACGGAGCAATCTTAAAAACCTACAATTGCAGTAATGTCCTTCGCTATGTATCGCTTAGCAAAAAATCTTTCGTCTCTAGGAAGAGGGTATGCAGCGTCCCCCTTTTTCACAAATCTCAAAAGGAATAAAGTGCTTTACAACTGCTTCTAGTAGATGACTATTGGTACCGGCATATTGGTGGCTCAAATGAAACACATAACGAGGTCAATAACTTGTGGCCGAAATTCTCTGCGAATAACCTTTGGCGAAATGACCAATGCATCGCGAACAGATTTCGAGAGCTCCTTCCTGATTGCGAAACAATTCGAATTCGACTGCCAGTTACGGAAGACACCACGCGTGCTGTTTTACAATTGTTATTTATACCTTAATGAGCTTTTTCTTTTATCCTTTCTTCTACAAAATAAACAGGCATTCTTACGGTAACCACGCATTTCAATGAAATTAATTATTTCATTAGTTATTGTGAAAATTTATAGTATTTGTTTATTATCCTCTTTAAAATAGTAACAATGCAGAAAAAATACATTCCTTAATATAAATTTTCATTCCAGATTTGATTTTAATGAAAAAAATCAGTATTTCAGTTCGTACTAGTTGGCGTATAAGTTCTCGAAAAACCATTAGTTTTTACACTAAAACAGTAGAAAGCATAAGATTTTAATATTAACTATAACTTTTACGAACTCCATGCAGGTGGAATTCAAAATATGCCATGAGGAATACGTGACAAAACTAATCGAAGCAGAACAGTAATCTTTGGCAGAGCACGTACTTTGGATAACTAACAGTTTGTACTCGCCCTGTATATTATAACCGATTTTATAAAGTCGTATTATCGAAACTAATGTACATACTACAATAAAGGATACAAGAAGGTGCAGAGAAATATACCGTTCTTTTTTTTCTATTACAAATGTTCGATGCGTGATCCTTTTGTTACACCTTTTGTCCAAACTGTAATCCAGTTCGTTTCATACTTTTCGTAGCTTCACTCTACCAATGCTGCCCAAATGCTTACTTGTCGTCCTTTGTTATTTGTTGCATCAATTGCAAATGACACAGATTGAATCATAATTTTTATCGTAAAACTTTCCATTCTGTTTTCTGGGGCATTCCAAGTACACAGGCGGCACTTCGCGTAGACTTCCATGAGTTTCGAACAAAACTTTGTATCGCACTCCCATTGCTCTTCCGAGACGCTTGGCCGGCTACTGCTTTTGTTTTTACACAAGCAATCTGATTGTTTGTTTTTAAATGGACGATACCATCACAGAATGCTCTTGTTGGTCGGTGCCTCTTTTCCAGGTGCACGTCGCACCGAAATAAATGAAAAACTCGTGCATATGCAAACTGCCGCCGTGTTCAGTCACAGCCATCTGGAATGTGCAGTGGATCATGGGTGGGAAAAAGCACTTTCATGTATCACTTACTGTGACAAATGCAGTAGTTTCGAAAAAAAGATTTTTTAAATCTTTACTCACTCTGTATTAAAAACGTAATAATTTAATTTTAATCTTTTTGAACTTTGCAACAGCATAACTATTTGCTTTATATTAATGGAAAAACACACATAATTTGCTGTTAAATATTAGCAATGCATAATAATTATTTATCGTAGGTGTTCCCAAGGACACATTTCCGCACCAATTTTTTAAAAAGGGAAATTGTAAGAAACGGAACAATGCTTCTGAAGCGAGATG
>BMAO01036075.1:0-179624 GCA_019973975.1 Trichonephila clavata
AATAAAAAAGCGTTATTGGCTTATTATCTTATCAAAAAATAGTCATAAAAACATGCTTGATTTATTAAGAAATTCGTTACTTTATATTACTTTAAATTATATAATCAATGCAACCATTGAGCTTCTGTTAACACTTTAAATTCATAAGTAAATTTTAAGGTAATTCTAGAGGGATTCTTTTTAAGGAATTAAGAAAAAACGTAAGAAAGTGTAGAAATGTGTGAAAAATCAATGTAATGACTTCAGAAAATGAATTTCTTCGAATTTTTTAGCAAACTGTAAATTTATTTATATATATTAATGTGTGGAGTAGGATTTCACTAGACGGGAATTAACAAACTTTAAACGAGGAGTGTAATTGGCGCTAGATGCAATGGCGTTCCATTCAGAAAACTGTTAGGGAATTCAGTATTTTCCAAACCAAAATTTCAAACGTATGTCAAGAATTCGAGCAATTCAGACATTATCCCCACAGTGAAAAACGTAGTGGCCAACAGCGTCTACGAAACCAGGGATGCCTGTAGTATGAAGTAGTAATTATTACAAGAAACAAGCAAATCTACTTCAAATTAATGGTGGTTGTATGAAATATAAGTCCGTGAGAACAGTGTTGCGAAAATTGGTGTCGATGGCTTATGGGAAACGAAAATAGACTCGTGTGTGTTTACTAACAATTGAGGATTGCAATATCGGTATACCGGGATACCGAATACCGGTATTTACAAGTTTAAATACCGTTTTTCAATATTTACTACAATTATTTAAATTATCTCCTGTATTTGTTTAGGGATCATCAACATAATTATAATACGTAATCTATATTACATTACATAATCATAATGATTTTAAAAATGGAAATAAAAAAGAAGGAAAGAGACTAGCCAATTCAAATTTGATCAAGTTTTTAGTAAATTTTCTTAAAATTTTTTACCCACAAACCTATCTATATTCAGAGGAATTCAGTACAGTTGTAGATGATGTTTTGCATTAATATCGATAGGGAAAAGAAATTGTCTCTTGAACAAAAATTAGAATTAGCGATAACTAAAAAAATTTCAACAAACCAAAATACAATACAGAAATTTGCTGTATCCAAAACCATCCGATGAGAAATCGACTTATTTGGAGATGAGGGATTTAGAGGTAAATACTGGGGAAAAGTATATCGCGCATTGCTAACAGTACCACCAACTAGAGTAGATGCTGAAAGAGCGTTTTCGACAACTGGTAATTTTTGCACAAAATTACGTTCCAGACTTAATAACAGTACAATTGATGCGATATGTTTTTTAAGATCTCATTTCAAAAATTTGTAACAGTATCACAGAATGAATAGTGATATTTACACTTTTTTGTGATTTAAATAAATAAGATGTTCATTTACTTTTTTGTGAATCTTATATACTGCTATAATTTATGTTAAAAATTATTTTTTAGGATAATTACACTCTCTAATAAAACAAAGAAACACCAGTGTTTTCTTTATTTTTCTAAAATTTCTACTACCGGTATCAAAACCGGTTTCCCGGTATTAAGATCTAAAAAATACCGAATACCGGGTTTGAGCTTTAGGTCCAATATTGCAATCCCTACTAACAATCTATAAGCGGCTACATCTCTGCTAGAATCGTGAATATATAAATTCATAGATGTCCATAAAACACTTCTCATTGAGATGAGACTTAATTTTAATTGGTAAGAGTTGATTGTACAATTGAGGGTGAAGTAATCTCCATGAGGCCATAAACCCAAATTGTCAACAAGGCACTGAATAAGATGATAGTGATGTCCATGATGATGTGGAATGTTTTTTCGTGGCATAAGTTGAGTCCTCTGGTCAAAACCTATAATTGAATAGAAATAACTGTTTAACTAATCGGAGACATCAGAACCAAATCATTCTTGATTGGTTTGAGGAACATTCTAAGCCATTCCAGTAAAGAATTTGGCCAAATAAATCACCATACATAAGTCCTTTTCAACCCATATGAGGCATGATTGAAACTTCAATTGATGTACAAAAGCTTAAAACTGCAATACTTTCTCAATTATGGATAGTTGTAGAGGCGCAGTGTCTGAAAATTTCTTTAAGGACTTCTGACGACTTTTTGAATCAATGCCATATCGAGTTTCAACACTTCGCCAAGCTAAAGTATATTCCTTACTGTATTAGGAAGTCTCCTATGACTTTAAGTACTTAATAATAATATGCATACAATAGTAATATGAATGAAAACACAAACATGTGCTGGTTGTTTTTATAATTAATTTTAATTAGCATACATATATTTTACCCATTAACTCATTAAACAGTCCTAACCTCCCCCCCCCCCCTGATATAAGTATCAATATTCAAAATACATTTTCTAGAGTTAATTCTTACACTTTAGTTGAAGAAATGCATTTAATTCTTGTAAAAGAATTTATCTCAATCCATCGCATCCTTGATCAGAAATCGTTAGCAGTTATTCTCTTGTTATTGTATAATGATAATAATTTAAGCAAATCAAAACTTCGCTTTAACATATTTGTTTTTTATTAAATTCATATTCAGGAGTGTTTTTTAGATTGCGTTAGAAGAGTCATCACACTTATACTGTTTCACTTAATTATAAATTTTTTCCTTTGTCATAGTTTATTCAGTTGTGCTAATTATTTATTTGTGTATAGTTTTCTCTTTTAAAAAAATTATTCTTTATATTTGAATTTAAACGTAAACAATGAGCGTCAATGTAATATTTTGTTTACACTATGTTTTATTTTGTGGGATGCTAATTGTAGCATGCCTTGATAATGGAAATTTGCAATGTTATGATAAATCATGACATTATTTAAAAATCTTTGTGTAAAAATACAGTGCATATTTCTGTGCCTCTTCATGCTCATCTGAAAAGAAATTAAGCGGTACAAATAATTGGTATTCTCAGTTTTTTGTCTTAAATGCATTCTCAATTCTTTGTGTGTATGATTCCCTCCTTTGATTAATTCAGTCATTCACAAGTCACGTTCAATTTATTTAAAAGAAATGAAAATTTAGCCAATTAGGGAATGTCGCGTGTGTATTCTCCCTAAGTCCACCTTCTGATAATATTAAGCGAATTAATGATAAATTTTAAAGAATAGTGAGGAATTTATCAGAAGTCTTAACCTGACTTTTGTTTCTCATAATATTCGTGTAGTAAAACTGTCCTTTTTTTGCTGAACTTTATTAGTGCTACATAAAAATTACTTTATTAAATAACGTTGCTAGTAATTGAAATCTGTTTGAACTTTCGGTAGAAATTCTTGCGTAATTTAACGTTTTAGATGTTAGAGAAATATTTCAATAAATGCATTGTTAACTGTGAACTGAAATGTAAATGAAGAAATATTTCCAAAGGACAGGAAAAAATTATAATGACAAACCGTCTTTAAATTTAACATATTTGTTACAATCTGATTAAATTAAGTACATGCGTTGCAAAAGTTATTTAATTTAAAACATTCTTTCTATTGTTATATTTTTAATATTGAACGAATTTTATTGAGAAATCAATTTCAATGCCTTAAAAAAGGGTGTGTCTTAAAAAAAATTAAAATCTCATGTGAATTTTTATTATTATTAACAATCAGTTACTTTTATGAAAAATATGTGAGTGTGTGATGTATATTAAGTATGTATGTGTGTTAAATATACTTCATTACAAAAAGGGAGGAAAGTATTTCCATGGTCTTAAAATGAATGTATTTTCAGCAATTTATTAAAAATACCTTACTTATTACAATTCTTGTTCCAATAAATTATTCTGCTTACTATTTTATATATTCCTTTGTCATTGGGTATAAATTATTTTAAATTTTCTTTTAAAAATTATCTATACTTCGCCATGAGAAAAGATTAGTTAACTGATCATCGAAAGAGATTCTTTTATGCGAAAAAACTTGATGGGTATGAGATCGTTAAAAAGAGAAAGAACAAAAATATCAGTAAGCACACCTAAACTATATACAAGGTGAATCAATACTACAGCAGTGCTTCTCAGACTTTCAATGCTTGCGACTCAATTTTCAATCATAATTTTAATGCCCCCTCCTCCTTACATAGTTATACCCCCTCCTTGAATAGTTAATTATCTCAACCTGTCACCCATCAGTGGGTCGATAAACGAGTACCAAGTTTGCTTAGAAACAACACTAGGGGAGCTTCGCATCCATCTGATACCCTCACCGGAACAACTGCTCATGCACCTCAGTGCCTACGGTCAGGAAAACTGAGATGGGCTCAGTAGGCTTTGGCGTTCTATGGGCTGTTGCACCACTGATTTTAGTTAAATTATAGAGTTAATAACGCAGGGTACAAAATTAAAGTTTTGGGAAAATACAAAAGATATTTTCAGTGATTTTTGTATTATTCAGTGTGATGTTTTCAAAAATGACTTCCATTTTTTCCCAATCACATCAGAATTTTTTGCAAAATCGATATCAATATTTTTGCCAAAACCTTATTTTAAAAGAAATTCTCTCGAACAATTTAACCTGGACAATTTTCAAACAGAGGTTTTTATCCAGTTAATATGTAAATATTAGTACTCTATGTAAATATTAGTTCTTGGTGAGGCAAATGAATTTCTCAGCAATTAGATGAAAACCATTGTTTCTAGACCTTACAGACTGTCTCAGATCGTGAGAAAAACAATAAATTCCTTTAAGATTTATACATTTTACATCCAATTATGGTGTAGTTTCTAAACTAAAATCCCCAACATACTATTTTAATTAGTTTTTATTAATTTATTTACATAAAGTAGAGACGATTGACCAAGAGGAGCAAAAGTTATGATTGTGTACATAAAAGTTTGTAGCATATTTTAAAATGCGCAAGAAAGCAAAACAAACAAATTTTCTCCTTGGGTACGTTCTCTTTTTCCTTTGAAACTTCTTTTTGACGTTCTTCTTTTATATTTAATCTCAGACCTATCTCGTTTAACATCCAACAATAGTCAGCTAACATGTTCTTTCTCATTCTTCCTTGATATTTGCACACTCCATATCTTTAATACCTTGAGGGAACCTTCCCCCTATTCTTCACTGACTAATCCTAAATTTTTCGTGGGAAAGTCCACATGTGAGTGAAGGAAATGTATTTTCTTACTCATGGAGCAACTTAACTCTTGAAATTTCTCCAGCTTATTCATTACAATTCTTTTACAATCAGGATCCTTGCAATTGCCAAGGAACTTTCTGACGTTATCTTTGGAAAAAAAACTCATGCTCCTTTTTCCTTTTCTGCCATGTAAGTCTCAAATTCGTTATCCTTCTTAAGCTTGCGAATATCTGGACCAACAAAGATTCCCTCTGTCAACTTGACTTCGGATATACCTGGAAATTTTTTGCAACTCAGTTGGAGGCAAAGGAACTGGAAATTTAGGTCCATGAGGAACGAGGCGTATGGCCGATGGAATATTATCAGGATTAGATATCAGCTTTTGATTTTTGCGGTTATACCCGTGGATAAGACATTGACAAAGGTAACAATCATCAGGGTGGTTTTTCGGCCCCCTCTATGTCATAGAAATTCCAAATCGTACAGCAGTCTTCTTTTCTTTGAGCCAGAAGCGTAGATCGTTGAGGCACTTTACACAGATTTTATGATGAGCCCATGATTTGTCTTGCTCTCCAAGTTTCATGCCAAAATACGCAAGATAAAGCTATTTTACATGGGCTATAATGCTTCTCATGGGATTTTTATTTAAACTATTTTCCCTGTATATGTAACAAAAGTCATCTGGCAAATTTTCGCAACGTCTCGAACACAAAGCCATGTTTCACGAAGCGCACAGAAAAAAACACAACTGCTAAAAGTGTTTCTGAGATGAAGCTCCCACTTACGCAGCACATGCTCTACAATAAATTATACGTGAAAGAAAAACTGAAACCAAGTTCAAAATTTCAGCGCCTTACGCTCAGAATCAATCCAGACGAGCGACAGTTCTTGCGTTGTCAAGTCAAGATGAGGATCTAAGTTAATGATTTGCG
Organism: Trichonephila clavata; assembly: GCA_019973975.1. Classification (NCBI taxonomy): domain Eukaryota; kingdom Metazoa; phylum Arthropoda; class Arachnida; order Araneae; family Nephilidae; genus Trichonephila; species Trichonephila clavata. The sequence goes on from BMAO01036075.1 coordinate 6,016, forward strand.
CGCCGCTGTTGGAAAAGAAATATTATGATACAGAAGGAAGCGAAGTAAAAATGTCACAGAGTGGTATTTTGTACGTTTCAGCAAGGCTGAATGGTCAACTACACGGAGGAAAAAAATTCAGTGCTGTAAAAAAATTTTGGTAAATATGCATAAAAATCCATGGAAAACTAAATTGTTCAAAAAAACATGACGTGATGGAAAATTTTCATTTTTATTTCTGAAATCGGCAACAAAAAATACATTAAGTTCAGCTGTCACTGCTCTTGTATTGTTTTCATTGTAACTCTGTGTAATTAATAATACATGCACATAATGTACAAAAAATATTTAATTCAACAAATAAAAATAAATATATAAAAATTATTGCTTTTATTTGTGTGCAAAATAATTATTAACACGTTCGCTGCCACTGACGCGCTGGAGCGTCATCATAACGCTACCCCGTAAGCCAGCACCACCTTGGGACGACGATCGACTACAAGTTATTTGCTTTATTTTTCGTGCGACTTTGGAGGTAGAACACAGAGTTTTTGAGGCATGTTAGTGAAGCATTATTTTTATATTTTATGTGCACGGATTTTAAATTCTGTGTTTAAATTTTTTTTTATATCCATTTTTAAAAATGGCGGACATTACAAGTATTGCTAGGCTTTTACGTGGCCTAAGAAAAGGAAAGTAAATAAAAAATGTAAGCCGAAATATTAAAATGTTACTAGAAAAAAGTGAAGCAAGAAAAATAAAAGGTTTTTCCGTTTTTCTGATTTTACTGATAAAATATAAGGAATGCTTTTAATCATTAAAACACTGTTTGTAATTCGGCTTCTGATGATGGTTATATCAATTTTCTTAGCAGCAATGTGTTGAGTAATGCATACAATATCAACAAAGTATAAAAATTCTTTATAAAATATACAAATGTCAAAGTCAGTGTGAGATTTTTGGTATTGTATTTCATCGGCTATTGTTTCGTGGTTAGGCGAATGTGTAAGCAGTCTTCAAGATGTTCATCTGTAAATCGTGATCTGTACTTTGGTTTTATGATATTCATTGTCGAAAAAGACACACGCAAGTATATATAACCGAAAACTCCATTTTTAATTTATATGCTGCTTTTTCAAGGAATGGAAATTTGTTCTTTTGTCTTTGGTATGAGAAATAAGGTTGGCGAAAGCACCAGAAAATAAAGAGATCGGTCGCATTTTAGTTCGGTCACGTATCTGTGTTGGACACAATTCCTATTTCCTTAAAATTAAGAAAACTTTCACATAGAATTTTATTGAAAACTAAACCATTTTTATTGTGATCATACAGCGGCGGGCACACGTTAAATGATCGGTGGGCTCCCTGATGCCCACGGGCTTAGGATTGGGAACTCCTACTATAGAGAGTCGAAGCTCTCGCGTTTGCATATGAAAATTTGGAGAGTAGAGCTCTGGTTCAAGGAGATGTCGCCCTCCTTACTTGGCCATGGCTCAAAATTTCAAGGTTCGTCATAAATAGTTCTCGAGTATCTTCGAAATGTGACGTTAATAAACAATTAATATAAACATTATTTTCATTTGAGACTCACTCAACTTCTACGGCTAAATGACCAGTGTTGGACATCAGGATAATCCACTGAATATTTACTTTATGAATCTTTCTGGACCTGTGTGGCCGTATTCATAAAGGACAAAAACTCTACAGCACTACTATAAGCGAAGTCATAATTAAAAAACTTATATACTTTAAAATAACTCATACAATTGCGGGTAGGTTTTGTGATACCCTTTCTACTGACAAACCAAGTAAAGTTGTCGATTTTAACTGAATAGAAAATAAATATCTACTGATTACCCCCTGGAAACATTTAACTTCGATTAAGCTTAAATGGGTTTGTAAAAAAAAATGTAACCTTAACAGAAAGAAATTGATAGCTAATGTGTTTGTTCATGGTGTGAGTAGTGTGAACATGCTTTAAAAGGCAAAGTTGAAGCAAAATCATTTATCTAAACAAAATCAAAAATATTGCATTCATTTTATATTTAATGACTTATTTACGATCATCTGAAAAGTAGAAAAAATTAATAAGCCATTAATTACCCAATTTATAAATGAGTACGTGGAAAAATAAATATTAGTTTTCTTTTCCAAAAACCTTTATTCTTTTTCGGAAGAGACGGGCAGAAACGACAAAGTACGTTAGTAAACTTCACACATTAATTTTTTTTATAATAATCGATTTTTCATTATGCTTGCAAATGTTTCTGTTTTGATATTGTTCACTCGCTAATATGAATTTATTGAATTCGCGTTGAAAATTTGTTCTTCTTTTCACTCTATACTTTTTGCAGTAAACTTATTGCTTTTAAAAAAGCTTTAAATATTAAAAAGTTGCAAACAAAGGCTTTGAGTTTTTTCCCTCATTTATAACGAGGGGGAATTCATAAATTATATTAAATTTTAAGGTTGAAAAATTATTTTCAACTTTTTTCCATTGCATGAAATATTCTACATTGTACCTTCTTAAGCCAAATATTAATATTATACAGATTAGACGAATTCAGACTTTGTTTACAGATACAAACTTTTTTAAATTAAATGTATAAATACATTTCACAAAATTTAATATATGTATGTAACTCTGCGTAATATATCCATTTTACTCAATTCCATCTAGAATCAATAATTTCCCCGCTTAATAAAAATATTTTCTCTAACCATTAATTACTTATAGATTCTCATAAACAATACTAAAATCGTGAATTTTTTATCAGAAACTAAGGTAAAACATTATAAGTAACATATGATTTAAGATATAGAATTCACTATAATTATTTTACTTTCAAAATTGTAATTGTGAGATTAAAAAAACATAACGTTTTCTCTGTCCTTTTTTTTCTCTCTCTCTTTCTCTCAGTGAGAGCAAAGGAGAGTTTAAATTCCGTTAAATATCTTGCTAATTTTATTATTATTGTTGTTGTTTGGTTAATATTTATATTCTTTTACTATATTGGCTACCTTATTTTTCTAAATTTGTGATTTCAATGAATAAAACAGAAAAAAAGCTGTACTAGACTCAATTTGTTAGATTTTTGAAATCTCTTAAAAAATCAAATTTTTTTGTGCAAAAACACTTTAACAAAAACCCTAAAAGTTCCTTACCAAAATTTGAAAATTAAGCAGAAATTTACATAACAAAAAAAGTGCTAAAGTTACAAAATAATGGTTTTCATATTTATAGAATTTTATGAAATTACTGCTATTTATTCAGCCTAATTTTCGAATAAAACTTTAAGCATTATTAATTCAACAATCAATATTAATTTTAAATGAATATGCAAAAATGTGAAAAAAGGCAAGAGATATTTATTATTATCAGTAAGATCAGTAATTATCAGTAATTTTAAAAAAAAGTAAAATTATCAGTAGTTATCAGTAATTTAACTTAAACAAATAGCAAATTAATATGAAATCTCCTTAAAAAAAAGAATCTGAATAAAAATAAAAATCTTTTTATGCATCATTTTTAACAATTATATCTTTTTATCTATTAATTAGAGATGAAAATCTTTAATTTTTTCTGTTTTAGAAATATGAATAAATTTCACATATTTTATTTTTTGAAACACAGGATACAAAGTATGATATTGTATTCACAAATATGTGCACTTATAGAAGTATAGTTCAACCTATGATTTTTTTCATATCAAAGAGAAAAATGATTCTAAAGTAGTAAAAAGTATTCAAAATGTCAGAAAAAGATGTCAGTACGAAAATTAATATTACACTTATTTTTAATCAGTTATGAAGAGGGAAATCAATATGAAAAGAAGGAGTATTTTCCAATGCTATTTAATAACACAAAAAGCTTATAAAATTTTTGTTGCATCGTATTAGAAAAGTATTATTATATTTTCTTCAAGTTTTGATAATCCTATATGCAATGTTTACTACTAACACACGCAATCCACTTAGTCTTCATTATATACATCTAGTGCACATCCTTTTTTAATTTTAAATTTGTGTTACCTAACCTTTCTATTTTTGTTTCTCTTATTTCCAGAATTTTGCGCTATTCTTTATTCATAAAAAACTTTTACATTTTATTAAAACACCAAATTATTTAACAGATAAATTATATTTTTGCCATTCATTATTTTCATAAATAAAGTTTAATATTTCTAAATAAAAATATCCATTTTATTTTTTTATACATTTTTTTTTCTTTAAACCCAATTCATTTTGCAAATGAATTAAATCAACCCATTATAACATGTACTAAAATAAACATTAAAGATCTTTGAATTAGTTGTAATATACAATTGTTTTAAATTTTGAACTCCTTTACTATACAACAAACAGAAAACTTTTCTTCGCAATTAAAATTTATTTTTGATTTGCTTACAAATTCTGCTGTAGCATTGTTTTTTTTTTTTAAAAAAAAAACAAGAAGCAACGTATTTAAATAATAAGTTAATAGCACGACAATATATTTAAATGCCTCCTATAATGGGTATACATAGCAGTATAAATATGATCTTCAAGGGGTTTTTTATAATAAATTCGAAATATGCAGTAATTGTAAAGTCGAGAAACAAACTCTCAATATAGTTAACACATGCTGTCTTAACTTTCTAGATTATTTTCTGTGATTAACACTGAATTCGAGAAGGTAATTTTGGTGTTCTGCCTTATTTACTGCAATTAATGGTTCAAGCTAGTAATTAAAATCCTTCTAATGTGTTGAAAAAATTATTTATGACCATTAACGATGTAAGCGATCTTTTTAATCAATAAAACACTTATTTTAATGAAAACCTATTAAATGTATAATATTTTAGACATTTAACACAAAGCATTTTGTAAGAATCATAATTTATGAGCAATAAAAGCTTTTGATTAAAAAGAGAAAGACGTTAGAAAGCCGAATTAAATTTAAGTACATTTAATATTATTTTCTTCTAAACGCTTTCTTGTAATATAAAGGCATTTACATTCATTGCCATAAAAATTTGCGTGCACCACGAAATAATTGGGGGATTGTAACAAAACTCGGCATGATGGTACATGTGGGACAGGTATGCAAATGATTAGAAATCCAGCGTGATTGCAGATTGCGTAATGCCACTAGAGGGTGTTGAACTTCATTCTCCTTGGAGTATAAAACACTTAAGCAGAGCTTGTTTCAGTGCACTAAATCTTTTGCAATGGAAACGCTTGAAGTAGACATACCATTACGCCACCATCAGCAACATAATACCAAAAATATGAGCAGCTGTCTGAGTTCGGGAGGAGAATAATTATCGGGATGATGGAGGCTGGGTGGTCAGCTTGGTGAGTAGCTCGTCAAGTAGACCTCTCTAATTTGACTGTGAGGAGTAGTCGAGACCAGAGTACAGAAGAGACGTCATTTACACGGCGACGCCCTCGACAGACCAGTCATCGAGAAGACCGTCACATCGTAAGAAATGCAAGCGTGCAGCCAACTGCTTCATTGGCTGCCATCCAGGCACAGGTAGCACCTTCACTAGGGGCACGCGTAAAGCCAACTGCCTTATTGGCTGCTGTCCAGACATCGGTAGCACCTTATGTACGAGACCCTGCGTCTTCTAGAACCATCGCAAGGAGCCTAGCTGAAGGATATCTGGTATCGCAGCACCCATTACGTGTGCGGTCAATGACACCAACCCCCGACGCTTCTGTTTCGAGTGGTGTCATGCACAACGAAATTGGCCTGCAACGAAATGGAACCAGGTCGTCTTCAGCGATGAATCCAGATTCAATTAGAGCAGTAATGACAATCGTGTACGTGAGTGGAGGACCCTTGGATAATGCCTCAGTCCTGCTTTCGCTTTATAGTGACACACCTCTCCCCCAGTTGATGTGATGGTATGGAGTGTCATTGCTTACGATACACGGTCACTCATAATATTGATCTATGGCATATTGACAGCCCAGTGGTACATCCATGACATCCTACAGATATATGTGTTGCCACTCATGGCAGAGCTCCAAGGAGCCATTTTTCAACAAGACAATGCTCGTTCACGCACAGCAAGGATGTCACACACACACAAGACTACCTCCGCCACATTACCACTCTTTCCTGGCCTGCTCGATCCCCATATTTGTCATCAATCGAGCGTATCTGAGATTATTTAGGATGGCAAGTTGGGCCACCAACGAGTTTGGTCGAATTAGAGGCGGGTTTACAACAACTGTGGAACGGGATATCTCAAGACATCATACGGAATTTGTATGTCTCAATGCCTGCTCGTATCGCATCGTGTATTCGCGCTAGAGGGGGCTAACAGAGTACTAAAACTTTTGTTCATTTGTACTTTTTCGGCAATCAATTATCCTTTTCTATAACTTTCTAATCACTTATATCAAAGTAGTACTTACATATGAAACATTTCGCTTCATTTTAACGACTTTTTCTTGGTGCGCAAATTTTTATGGCAATGAATGTATATATCCTTCATATACCTCACATTTAAGAATTTAAGTAATCTCACTTCACAAGAAAAAGACATAAATAAGTATTATTTACTTAAAGAGCTTCCAATTTATCTTGTAAAATAATATTATAAATGTTAAACATCAAGAAAAGCAATGAATGAACTCAAAAATTATAAACGCCCAACATATTTGTTAAAAAGAGTTTGTTTATTTTATAAATTGCAACCAAAAAATATGGAATACAGAAACATATTTCCATGAAAGTATTGTTTTTTCCCGTTTGTTTTCATTCCTAATTTTTCATCATTTGTTTAACATCCCTACTTTTACATAAACAAGCATCAGAATGAGGACACAAGAGAATGTTCCTCGAACAACTCCCCTTTAGTAAAATAATATTATGTTAAACCCTTTGACATATTGTATTCTATAAGTAAACGCCATAATTCGCCGGGAAAATTGTTTCCAATGGAGAAGTGCATCTGGTCTGCGTTGATGTTCGCAAGAAACAAAGACGTCAATGATAATCTATGGGGATTAAGAGTCTTAAAACATGAAAACATTGTCCACACCACAATACCTTTGTCATCCCTTTGAAACCGACAAACTTTGTTCCCGGGTGTCAGGATTTCCTTTAGAAACCGATATATTCGCAATTGCTATTCAATGTGATTGACCAGAAAATGTGATTCGCGTCAGACCAGGTAATCTTCCATTCTTCTATGATACAATGCTGATGCCCTATGGCCCATTTGTTAGTCATGATATTCTGTCGGTGCAAGTTCGAGATTGGGGTGCCGGCTGCATGGGCCCATACTCCTATGTATGCGGTGTACGCTGCATTGTGTATCGAGGCACACCGTCTGGGTCGCCAGTGTGTTGTAACTGTTGGTGATATTGTTTACTATATCCCTTCAGTTATCACTAACAATCCACAATAGTCTCCCCTCTCTTCCAGAATCAATACTTCGTAGCAAAGAAGCCAATAGTGATTTTCCTTTTCAGCATCCATTTACCAGTTCCAATAAATACTCACAACCGCAGCACGTTAGCAGCCCACCAAAAACATCGTTTCTGAAATCAATGTTTAATAGTGATTTTAGTGATTTTTGATCGATGAGTAGTGATTTGATAGTTTTTTGATAAGTAGTTATCGATGTTTCATAATGATTGTTGATCTATCGAAATCTAATAGATCAACAGCTTTTCCCAAAATGCTCTAAACTTTCTATGTGTGGAAGGACAGTGCATGGCCGCTTTATACAGGGTGTCCGGGCTTTAAGTATCCAAAATTTAAACTTATTATTACGGAATACCCATCAGAATGTAATAAACTGTTCACTCAAGGATTGGAAAACCCTTCGAGATTTTTTGGGTTTAGTCCGATCGGCCGCACGTGAGTGCATTATTCGGCAATCGGAGACGATAAACTTGTTACACTGACTTCATTAGTAAAGATGTGGACGCTGCAGCAAAAGGTTCAGTGCGTACTTTGGTTAACGAAATTTAAATCGGTCACGCATGTACAGCAACGTGTTCGAGCAGAATGGAATGCCGTTACTGGCTTGTCTAATAGACTTATCAGGACTCTTACAAAATGAATCCTGCACGCGATCAACAGTGTCTTCTATCACGAAAACTTAAGGATACTTGACAGTTTGAGATACCAAAGTTCCCGTCTCTTTTAAAGCTCTTTCCCATTAGTGGATAGTTTTGGCCAAGTTTTGATGTCGGAGGATCAACATTCCATTCTTTTCGAACACGCCGTTGTACACGCGTGACTGATTTAAATTTCATTAGCCAAAGTACTCTCAGCACCTTTTGAAGTGGCATCCACGTCTTTACTAATGAAGTAAGTGTAACAAGTTTATCGTCTGAGATTGCCGACTAATGATTGCATTTGCGGCTGATCGGACTAGACCTAAAAATTCTCGGAGGGTTTTTCAATCCATGGGTGAACAGTTTATTACATTCTGATGGGTAGTTCCGTAATAATAAACCATAATTTTTGAATACTTTAAGTCCGGGCAGAATCAGCCGAGTGTGTACCCATGCTTTTGTCTTCAGGGGCGAGCTCATTGGTCTGAGTGCGAGATGGTCGTATGACATGGCTCTTTGGAAGCACGTCATAAGATGGTATTTCTGGAAATTTTTCAGTTACAGAAACGAAATATCTTAAAATAAGTTTCTATTCTATCTTATTAAACACTCTATAATATAAAAGGCGAAGGGCCAAGAGAGATATATTCTAAAAAGGAATATAATCTCAAACGGATTTTCTTTTAAAGTACATATTAAACTTTATTTCCCTTTCAATAAAGTACTCAGATATGGATTCATCAAGTATGAATTTTCTTACATTGTATTCCTTTAATATTCCTATTCTTTCAATAAATTAGGTATGAAATATTATAATTTTTGTTGAATCTACTTGCATACAGTGTCTTTAAATAAACTAAAATAATTTGACATTATTTTAATTAGACACAGAAATAATTGAACGACTCTAAAAATGGAACAATTTTTCTAAGATAAAAATTTTCCCAAACTTTATAACCTGTTATAACTTTATAACCTGCTTTTAGCTTGTTCAAAAAATGACCAGGCTCCAACCTATTTTATTTTAATATTATTGTCTAACAAGAATGGAAGAAGTATGATTATTTTAAAACCTAATTGTGTTTTGTGTGACCACAACACAATTAGGCTTTTAGTGATTTTCGACACAAGCATTGAAAATCACTAAATCAATTTCTTAATACCAAATCAAATACTTTTATTCTCTGTTTGCAATAAAGAATAATAGAACATACAGCTGAGTGCAGACCTGTTTGCTTAATTCCTATGGGAATTTTGGACTCATGCATTTATGAACCAAAAATTAATCAAATCAATTTCATTCTGTGTTCCAAATTATTTCAGTATAGCTCAAATGTCATCAATGAGTTCTAATCTTCTGTTATGAATGAAAACCAAGAAATAATTTTAATCGTGAAAAATATAATAAATATCCGCAGAATTTCTTATATAAATGCAATCTTATTATCTTCAGAAGTTTAATAAAAAAATACTATGTTAAAAAAGACCTATATGTGTAAAGAACTTTTTAATTCTTTTTTCTTCATTCAAAGTGTGTGGAAATGTATATAATTCACCACAAAATATTGCTAAATCACCTTATATTTAGCAATATCAGGTTTTTCATAGATCAATTAATTATTATCATTTTAAAATAAATATTCTGCATTAGAACAAGCTGAGTTATTCACAGAATTTTATGTATTTATATTATTAGTCAGTGCTCAACAATAACACCAGTAATCAGCCGTAAATAAAAATAAATAATGGCATCTTTAATATCTTAATGAGCCATAATTAGCGCTATTGTTTTCGTGTAAGAAAAATGTTTTGGCTTATCGCTCTTCCTTCCATCTTTTGTTGCACACTAGAATTGTTATCAATGCACTGCAATTAATATTATGAAACACAAAGAGAGCGAGTAAGCGTTATTGATTTCAGTAACTTATAAGAGAGTAATCTTAATATCTTTTAGTTCACTTAATAATTTACTTGACTGAATATATTGTTGCAACTTACAAATGATGGTCCAAGTAATTCCATTGTTGCTGCAGAAGTAACTGGTGTATTATTATGAGAATATATAAAAGAAAAAAATAAATATTTCAATCAGGCGAATAATTTTAAAACAACTCAATAAAGGCTAAGTTAATAAATTTTATTTTGCCTTTTAGCTACAGATATCTCTCTGATTATTTTACTTCTGACTTGATCTAAGAGTGTGCATTAAAATACGAAAAAAAACATCATGTTTTTTTTATTGTATCCTGAAGCAAAAGAACAAAAAATTGGTGAATATTGAACATTTAAAGATCAGGGATTCCCAAAGAATCAAGGTGGTACTCAAGGTTTACCCTTAGGGTAAATGGAATCTTAAAAAATGATCTACAGTATTCCAGAGGTCTGATAACTTTTCTGCTTTAACATTTTGTTTAGTTTTAAGTATTGTAATTATGTGTGTGTGTGTGTGTGTGGTAATATTTTAATATGTAGTATAAAGTGTATAGATTTAATGTGTGTGTGTCTATATATAATCACTTTTTAGCGCGTTTTTCACGTAGTGGAACAAAAGCGCTATTATAGGACGCAAATTTCGTCTTCATTCCATATTTTGTCGTTCCTTTTTCTCAGCTAATAAGCAACCAATTGACCTCGGGTTTTCGGCATTTGGTCGCATTTGTGCCCTAGATGAGCCGAATCATATTTAAATTTTCCTATAGTTTTCCCAAATTTTTCTACAAATTTCCTGAATTTCGCAATTTTTTTTTTTTTTTGCTTTTTTATAGTGCTGATACAGATTTGTGTCATTATTACTTTTCAGCTCAATAGTAGTACATTTAGAGGAGTGGTACGGTACACACACTACTTTCTGTTAGTAAAAAGTTCATTAGTTGCATTATTGTAAAATACAACATGTGAAAAACGCACTAAAATTACTTGACATTGCCAATGATTAATATTTTGTTTCTGATTTTCTTTTCGTATTCGTAAACTTATCTTTAAGTTTTTGTGTAATTATTGGTATTATGATTATATTATAAGAGGTATATATTATAGAAAATATAAATGCAAGAGAGTTATGAAGAAAGTTATTCTTTTAAAAATAGTTGGTATTGGAAAAAGTTTAAGAACTCATATTTTAAAGGTGAAATACTAGTCAACACACTATACTACACTCATTATCCAGAAGCAACAACAATTTTATTTTACGAATGCAGCATTATGACAAGTACTAGTAGTTCTGTGAGGTGAACAATTAACAACAAGCGAAGAACAACTGCTGTAAATCATAAACTCCTTCAAAACATCTTTTTTTTTCTTTTGGCTATTGCGTAAACGGTAAATACTTCGTCTATGGTATATAAATATACCAGAAAATAATTATCCTACAGAAATTGCATACACATTCAAAATAAAAAGGAATAGATTGCAAACACATTCATGAAAAATAGGAATAATAAGAACATATTTCGATCCAAACAAATATCTCTCGAAATCTACATCAGAATTTATTTATTGATAATAGAAAATCTCATTTGTCTTAAGAACCATTTGACTCCCGACTGCGATTGGCACCCAGGACATCAGGGGTCTTGCTTTCCCTATGCTACATCCGGTTATATATATATATTATATATATATATATAGGCCCTCCATAAAAAAAATTTCCTAAGACATAGATTAATTTTTTCATCGAATTTGTAATTAAGTTAATAGACCCATGATACCTTTTTCCCGGTGAAATTGATTTAAAGACATTTAGTCCACCGCCAAAAGCCCTTACGTTGAAGACGTTGGTTCCAAAGTACAGAGGTTCTCAAACGTTTCATCCCATAGACCCTCTTGCCATGTTTTTAGGTTTTGAGTAGACCCATGCTTACGTAATATTGAATTTTTGCAAATTTATCAACTTAAATGTATTTTTAACGGATGGTATAGAGCTACTTACTTTAAAAGATTTCAATTCTTTACTGTAGTGAACAATGTTCGGAGCCCATTGGGGAAGACCCAATGCAATTCTGAGAGCTTTGTTTTGAATAATATTGAAAGGTTTAGGTTGATTGTCCGACCATTTATTAATGATTAGACATGTGCAAAAAAAAAGGTACAGCAAATGATATTATTGACTAGTTAAATAAGATTTTCAGCTTTCGGTCCATAATGCTTGTAAGCCATGCCTTTAAGAGCGTTGATCTTTTTCAGTGCTTTATTTTTCATTTGATTCATGATTGGGACATTTTGACTTCGTTTTCGAAAAATATACTTCTAAATATTTAATGAAGGATTGCCAAGGAAGAGGAACCCCAGTTAATAATATACACTCATGTCCATAAATTAAGGATAATTCAGAAACACACAGAAATTGAACTCTAAAATAAAAATTTCGCCTGCAGAATTATCACACACATCTTGAAGAAGAATATGCAAATTACAGGTAACCACCAGATGGCGCGGATAGTACGTCACAATGACGAGAGTGTAAGAGAGGGGTATATAAGGAGTGGTGGCAAAGAAGTAAAATTGTTCACAAGTGCTTTAAAAGCCTTTCAGTGCAATAACCGCATAGTTATGGCACACAGGAAGCATTTGGATGATTTTTTACGTGGTAGAATTATCGGACGACTGGAATGTGAACATACCCATCTGGAAGTATCCGAGGAACTTGGAATCACCCAGAGTGTCATCTCCAGGCTTTGGCAACGATTCCAAGATGATGGTAATGTGAGTAGATGTTACAGCACAAGTCGCCCCCGAGTTACAACGCCGAATGAGGACCGGTATTTGGCAGTTACTGCCAAAAGAAACAGAACGGAGCACAGCATCAGACCTATATCGTCAGCTCTCTTCTGCTACCGGTACGACAGTTTCAAGCAGACCGTGTACAGACGCTTAGGGCACATTGGCCTATATGCTCGTAGGCCTGTCAGATGTGTTCCCCTTACCGTAACTCACTGTAGCCTGCGATTACCCTGGAGTAGAGAGCATGCATTGGAGACACCGCAACAGTGGTGTGTGATGTTTTCCGACGAGTCCTGGTTTAGTTTGCAGTCTGATTCTCGCCGAACTTTCATATGGAGAACGCCAGGTACCCGTTACCACCAAGAGAACACCATTAAACGACACCGTTATGGTGGTGCAGGATGGCTCGTTTGGGGAGGAATTATTCTTGGTTCCAGAACTGACCTGCATGTTCAGAGTGTGACGATTCTGCTATGACAGGCCACATCTATCGGGATGTCATTCTGGAACAACATGTACGTTTGTTTCGGGGTGCCATGGGTGCTGAATTTCTGTTTATGGCTGACAACGTCCGCCCTCACCGTGCAAACATTGTAGACGAATGCCTTCAATCAGGGTATATCAACCATATGGATTGGCCAGCATACTCACCGGACTTGAATCCAATAGAGCATGTGTGGGATATGCTTGGCCGACGAATTGCAGCCCGTCAACCCCCTCCCACCTGTCTACCGGAACTTCGGAGAGCATTGCTTGATGAGTGGTGTAATATTCCCCAAGATCAGATTGATAATTTGATACTCAGCATGCGTAGGCGTTGTAAGGCCTGTATTGCATCGTCCGGGAGACATACTCCGTATTAACCATCATACTAACCATGTTATACTGTTTTTTGTAAATAGGTTCTTTTTTTTAAATTTGCTCCAGGGAGTAAAAATCGAAATTTTTATTAATTATGTCAAACATATAGCATCTTTTTTGCTCTTTACCTTTTGTTTAATAAATAGTCTTTACAAATAAGTCAAATTTGTTTTGCTTCTGTCTCTTTCTTTGCCTGAACTTCATTATCTTTAATTTATGGACATGAGTGTAGTAGGAAATGAATGGATCTTTTGGTTCGAGAGTTCGGCAATTGCACTTTTGTCTGAGATTAAGTTTAATTTCCAATATTTGCATCATACACATTGATTAATCCTATCCTATGTATTTTGTAATAAATGACAAAGGATACAAAGTGATTGATGTGAGCAATAGATGACTATATCATCCGCATATATTGAGCATTCGATTCCAGTTTCCAATGTTTCAAAAAAATCATGCATACAAATAGTATGACAAATAGTATATAACACTGCCTTGAGGAAGACCCTTAAGCAATATTTTTTAGATGAAAAGCAACCCTTCCACATCGAATTTGCAGCGATCTGTAAGACAAAACTCGTGTATTCAAAGAGCTGTTTTCCCAGTAACACCAACTTGTAAACATTTGAAGGAGAGTCCCTCTATATAAACTGAATCATAAGCACTCCTTATGACTATGCTAATCCCCACGAAGTATTTCTTATCCAACTTTGCATCTGGTAATGCTTTAAATATTAGGTATAAATTGCTGTTCTTCTATCTTTAAAAGGAACAAATCAATAATGAAGTTTTTGTTCTGTTATATCAGAAAGTGTGAGCAATTCGATTGGTTAAAATTCTTTCAAATGTCTTAGAGAAAACTGATGTCAAAGCTATTGATCGATAAGAAGAGATTTTGTTCTTGTTATTTCCATGGTTTTTGAGTCGGGAGGATTATAGCGTGCTTCCACGACTGTTGAATTATAGAACAACTGTTGAAAGGAAATTTAGAATAACCATACATTTTCTCTGGCTTAATAATTTTAAGAATGTACCCGGGATCTTGTCTGCACTTGGAGTTGCGTTCCTAGCAGATTGAATAGCCCTATTCAATATGTGAAAAGGCTTTTTGATTAAGCTATTGCCTTGGGCAAAAATATTTGAAAGTGACTCATGGTTAGAATAACTGGATGCAAAAAAACTCTGCAAAAAGTGTTGCTTGAATCTGAGGATGATAAACAAATCTATTGTAAACATGAAGAAAGTTCAAAGTTAATTAGGGATTATTCTTCAAAGAAAATTTTTTCAGGAATCTATAAAAGGTTCTCGGATTAGAGACATTGTTACAAATTGTATCCCCGTACATCATTTTAGCTTTTTTATATGAAATTGGAGCTTGCTGGAATATTGCTTGTATTGAATCCATAACTATGGAAAGTATCCCAAATGGCCTTTTTCTGGAATTATTTCTTAAGTTTGTAGAGGTTATAACATGCACAATTCCACCAAGGAGGGAAGGATCTATTAGAGATTTTTATCTATCGAGTATTATTTGAAATTATATCAGCAATATATATATTATCAGAAAGGTTGGGGTTGTTATTATTTATATTAAAGAATCTTGAGATTTATCTTGCTTCATTACTTACAGCCAGTCCACTCTTTTTATGGTTCGCTTTAACGGATTTAGAAAACTAAATTGTGATGATAGGACAGTGATTATTATTGCAATAACTGTCTAAAACATAAAAGTTTTGCTGAGACCATAAGGACTTGAGAAGCAAAGGGTAAGTTCCAGAACAGCACAAATGCCAACATTGTTTTCATGCGTTGGGGGAGTGAGTGAATGTTAACGTTGCACTGCTCAGCTACATGAGGTCTTTTGGTGATGGGCCTCGAAATTTTGAGCTCTGGTCAAGTGACGAGGAAGACACCTGAGCTGGTGGTCCCCCCCCCTTACTAACTACCCCCACCAACTGAAGAACGTTTGAGCTCGCGACAGATTTAACGTGTATCTCTCCCCTACACGTGTGGTCTTCAGTGGTACTGGGCTCAAACTCATGACATGCCAACTCCGTTACCTTGACCACTAGGCAACCGCGGCCATTTCTATGCGTTGGAGTAACGTATAAAGAAGAATAGAATTTTCGTTAGCCATGCCAAAAAATCATTAATGTATTGAGAAATATGACTGGAGTTCCACATCGGATGATGTATTAAAATCTCCAAAGAAGAGAACTAAGTCCGACAAAGACTCTAAAAAAAGAATTCTGAAGCTCTAAGTTTCGGAGCAAGGAATTATTTAAGTTGCGGACGGTTATCTGATATTTTTCTTTAAGCTTATTTTCTTAAATTCTTTGGTGAGTAAAGCGCATTAACGTAAAAAATTGAAGAAGATGCTTTTCTGATGGCATTAAGGCTTTCGTCTCAAATATTTTTATAACTTACAATTAGCTATGGGATAAATTTGTGGAAGTTGTTAAAGAGAGCATTTTTCCCTCAAAGAGAAGATACAAAAGCAACAAATGGAGGGCATTCTTTAGGGTTACAGAGGTGAGCCCTTCTCTCGCCAAGGTCAATGGCTCCTTCAAATAGGATACCAAATATTTCATGAAGAGCGAACCCTTTCGTAGTGTATGCCTGGTTTCTTATCGAAAAGTATTGAATTAATAAAAAATATATATGTTTATATCTCTTTTCAAAATTATAAATTAAAATAATTCTATCACTTTATTTTAACAAAAGTAAATTAATGTATTTTAAGAAAAACAAAGTTCAAATATGGTAAACAATACAATTTTTTTAGAACAAGAAATGTTTAAGTAGCAGTCCTAAATGCCTGATTATTTGGTAAATTTGTTTTTCTTTACAAAACACGATCTTCAGCTACCTAATTTTAAATAGATTGCTAATAAATATTTAATGAAAGATTTCTTTAATTTATTTTGATTATGATGTTGGACAAGAGTGAAGATTAAATTCGTTGTTATGTGTCACCATACTTATTATCAAACCATAAAGGAAATCTTAGTAAGTTTAAACAAATTATCTTTTATAAAAAAAAATGATAAAATATTGGATTAATTATATTTTTTTCATTCAAAAATTAGTCTTCCCCTACAAATAATGATAATTTATTTTTAAACTTAAGACTTTCGATTAATAATTAAAAAAATAAGTTTTTCAGAAATTAAGGGGAAATGCGCATTTTAATTTTTTTCAAATAATTAATTGGAGATGCATAGTTAAGAAAGTTGGTAATTTTATTCCATTAAAAATACAAATTGCCTTATTTATGATATTGTATAATTAAGTTTATATGGTACTTGCAAATCAGGTCAGGTTATGAGTTTAATTCATTTTAAAGAAATAATGTACATATTATAAAAATTTTTGTTAAACTCGATTTTCTTTGTTAACGTTATGCCCCATTGCAAAACAATTATCATAAAAAAATATATGATTCCGATAAGTAATTCAAATTTGCTTTATAAAACAAATCAATTACTCTTCATCAACTTGTTCTTTTATATTATACTAGCGGTTAACCCCGCTTTGCTGGGTATTTCATGATGTTTTATAAATATATATATATATATATATACATATTGCATTTTCAATGCAAGGAAAACGTTATAGAAAAAGTAATTTAAATGCTTTTTCCCGCATATACAAATAATTTCTTTCTAATATTAAAATGCTTTTAAAAGAAAAGAATGCATTTTTCTGATATATTTAAAGCACATGCATGCAGACATTTATTAACAAATTTCATTTAATAATTATAGTAACATCATTTCTTAAATAAAATCATTGATAAATTTTCTAAAACTAATTACTATCCTCAAAATGCAAAGTGCATCTTTAACTGAAAGTGATTAAAATCATGAAACTTTATTTAGATATTTTCCTTTCATTCTTTCCATGTGTGGTGGTGGCTTCTATGTAAGACACTAACTACCTCTGGATTGAAGTGATAATTTTGGCCTAGAAGTAGAGTGTGTTCTTTCGGAACGGAGGGTACCGAAAACGAATCTCCTTCATTGGTGACCCTGGGGAACTTCGAACAAACGCAACCTTCCTTCAGCAATCGTGGCGCCCTCTATCCACGGCAAACGCAATCAACAAGTTGCCTCACTCATGACGTATCCTTCAAGCCGTCACACAGTGACGGAATAGCTCCCATGCTCACCATAACAACGATATCGTTCGTTCTCCTTACCGACTCACTGGTAGGGGAGTGTGTCGTGGTGGTTCCTATATAAGAGACTAACTACCTCTAGACTGAAGTGATCATTTTGGCCTAGGGGTAGAGTGTGTGCTTTGGGAACGGAAGGTACCGAGAACGAATCTCCTTCACCATGTCTTCCACACACTCATTCATTGAGTTATGAAGACCCAATTGAAATATAAATAACTTGTATATAATTAACAGTTGGACATTATTACGCATTTATAATTCTAACTTCTTTTGCGAAATAATTAATTCTTAAGTACGTACTAAATCACGGGTCTCTAAACTACGGCCCGTGGAGACCTTTTATCTACAAAAAAAAGCGCAAATTTTCAAGTATCCTGCCAAAATTAGCCACCACTTACATGGCAGTTACGATTTTAACGAATTAAAATGGAGGCATGCAGTAGTGCGTCTCAAGTTTTCCAACCAGTCACACATTGCAAAACCTTTTTATCTGCTTACGTTTTCTATTTCACAACCAAGGATATCATAAAGCGCCATATAGTGGCAGAGTTTTTAATGGTTTGCTGCTTTTCCTAGACTTGATTATTTTGATCTCAGTTTGCCAGTTATGGTTGCCGCTGCGATGAAGCAGTTATAGTGTCAGTTAACGTCTAATTGCTATACACTTGGTTCATTCTATTTTATTTTGTGATAGTTCCCTTCGCGTAATTATGACCAGTGTGTATGAAGTATTGAAAATATAATTAGTTTAAAAGTAATTTTCCGTATGTTCTGAAGATTAAACATCAAAAGCAACAATCTCTTCACCATAAGCAACAAGGCATGGCAAACTGGGCCTGGGCCCAGGGCCTCGACCACAAAGGGGGCCTCATATCGTTTTTGACTAGACCTTAATAAGATCATGATTTGAATAATTTCAATTGTCAAATGTTTTTTCCGATTGAATTCTCCGAAAAACTGGGAATATTGGACAGTATATCAACTGGATACATGTGATGAGTGTCGTCCATGTATAGGCCTAGGCCTACCACTATACTCCATCATTACTCATTGAGTGAAAAATCTGCAGTCGGTCAAACTAGTTTGTGCGATGGTAAGTCACGCACATTTATTTGTTTCGGGTTATTGTTTCTAAGAGTATTTAACAACGTATGGTTGTCTACTTTTAAGGGTCATAGGTGGGGCCTACATTTTGTGACGGATCTATACGCGTCTATAACTAACCCCTTGGGGATTTTTCTGGGGCAATTATATTATCAACCAACTTTCACCGAGTGAAGAAAGCGTGATTATGCAAATTGAGTATATTATATAAATTCTGCATTCACGAGTTTTAGGAGTTAGTTGGTGAGTGAAGGATCGTGAAATTATTAAGTGCAAATCGGACTTTATCAATTGAAGAAGTCTAAGAGTAGAACTCGACCGTGATTAAATCCGGATAAGGATCGTATTCAAGGCCTCAACTGAATGACTCAACTTCATAAAAGTACATGTATCGTGATCCTTGTTTAAATAGAAATTTAGCGTATTATTGCGCGACGTAGTTATAGTAAGCTCGTATATCGTGGAATCAGTTGAGGGTCCGTATTATTATCCCCAGGCTAACGAGTCTCCCCTCCGCACTCTTCTATCTGATCTTTTATCTTAATTAGATTATTATTGTGCTTGCTTGATATTTTGGCGACAATAAAATAATTAGAGTGAATTATGTCTTCTGATTATTCAGTTCCTCCCACACACCTAACTGGGTCAGAGGGTAGACAAGGGGGATCAGAGAGAAGTAGGAACTGACAAGCATTACAATTTCTGTTAGGGCCGAGGGCCTCAAAAAGTCTTAAGACGTCCCTAACCATAAGTGCATATAGTTGGAGATTCCTACTGTCAAAACTTTTGCATCTAGATACCTTTAAATCTTTGGAATAACATACTTGTGAGAACAAACATTTTTCAAGAATGAAATACGTAAAGAATCATTTGAGAACAATTTCTCTGACGATAATATCAGGTAACTGTTGATGTTACAGACATATCAAATCTAGAGCCAGAAATATCCGTTTTTTTACCAACCAAGAAATAATTTCACCATTCCACTTATGCAGCTGTTTGCTGGGACGTCTTAAGAGTTTTTGAGGCCCTAGGCCCAGAGAAATCTTAAGATTTTTTTTGAAACCCTGGGCCCCTATGCATAAGTAGGCCCTGTCTGAGATATTTAAAAGTATACAGTATGCATTGTCAAATACTTCAAACGGTAATTTGAAACAAATAAATGTACATGACTCATTGTATGATGCTTAAAAACCTAGGCATAATCCAGCTCGCCTGATGGCCGCATTTCGACTAAATGAGTTGAATGAATGTTCATGGTATTAGGCCTAGACTGAGACATGGACAGCGGTCATCACATTAATAATATGGTCTTGCCACTTTTTCCAATTGACATGCAGTTTGAAATTCCCAGAGTTTCAGGGAATATGTACGGAAATAATATTTGACCACGTAAAAATTTTCCAGATCATGATCTTATTAGGACGGAGTCGAGAATGCGAAGAGGCCCCCACCGAGAGCGAGGCCCTGGGCTTGGGCCCAGTTGGCCCATGCCTTAAGACATCCCTGGGTGTTCGCGTACAATTAAATAGTGCAATTAAATAGTAACTGAGTAAAATTATGTTAAATCAGGGGTGGGCAACTCTTTTGGCTCATTGGCTATATTGTGGAAGCGGAAGATACCGGCGGACCGCAACTTTTTAAAAATGATTGCATCTCAGAAAAGGTATAAATCATTCCAAATGAAAAAACAATTAAAATAAGTTCAATAATTAAGCTAATGTCAGACAATTTGTATCTATATTTAATCTTTTTTTATCTTTATTCAAAATATACTTTGCTTAAAAATATGTGTTGGTCTAAAAAAATAGAACATTTGTTCATTTGATTTTCTGACTGTTTTGGCGAGCCCCAAGTTACCCACCTTGTATTAAGTAAAGAATTAAAAACTAAATAAACTCTTAATTAAAATTTAATAAACTCTTTTTTTTATTTGGACCTCGCGTATAGTTGGTCCCCAACTGCTGTTTGATAGTTAATGCGGCCACCCGCACCTACACCAGATCAACTGCGGCAATATGTAAAAAAGCCGCATGGACTGCTGTACCCCAAGGATACATCCAAAATCTCTTTGATTCTATACCGAGACGTCTGGCAGTGGTTATAGCCAACATTGACGGCTAAGCTGATTTTATCATCATCCGCACGTGACAAAAGATGTACTTTTAATCATTTGATCTTTGCACGACATGAAATCTGTCAAATAAATTTCACTGTGATATTTCTGGTCCTTCTTGATGTTGCATTTTGTGGGACCAGCAGTGCATTAAATGTTATCAAAGATAGATGTGAACATTTTAAGAATAAACGTTGCACACATGTAGCTCAAAATTTGAAAGGAAAAAGCAGATTACAATAATGAATGTCTTTCACACACATATATCAAATCAAATAATCTTATCACAAAACACTAAACTAAATTGATAAAAAAAATAGGCATTTTAAATACATATTGTATTTGAAGATTCATGACATAAATATAAATTTCATTCATTTAAATGAGTTCCATTAAGATTATAAAAAAAAATATAATCATAATAAAACTCCCATTATTTTTCATAAATATTTTACTTGAAATATGTAGTTAACATTAAAATATTATATCATCTCTCTCATTTAGAGCAAATATACATAACTAGACATTTGTATGTAAGTAATTTTTTTTTTTAGTTCCTCGCTTATTCAGATTAATTGTTTCTTCTTCAAAAATAAGTCTATGAAAAATATTTAAATTTTAGTAAAAAGACGCCAAACTAGACAGCTCTGAATAATGTTGATTTCATACCCACCAATGAGAAATAAGCGGTTTCCCTTTGAGCGCGATAGAGAAATACGCGAGACGAGAGCATTTTGACATTTCCTCTTCTATGTAACGTAAGGCTGAGATTTGATTCAATTTTTGTTTTTCTCGAATTGCTGCATTAGTTTCAAAGTAAACGTTTTTAAAAATGCGATAAATCGTGTTGTTTTCAGAATAAAAATGAATAATATATTTTTTTTGTTGATGGAGGAAATGAACTTATTAAGTTGGTGTTAAATATTGATATAAAATTTTTCCCACAGTCATTCATTCATCACACTTACGTTTTTAAAGAAATCTAATGTAAGTTCTTAAAAATTAAATGCTTCATTAAAAATCGAACTAAAAAGAATTAAAGTAGAAAAATTACACATTTTTGTAAACGGTAAATAATTATCATAGTAAGAAGTTCCTTTAATAATTTGTTATTCATTTATTAACAAAATAATATCTTATGCAGTATTTAATATATTAACTAAAAATATATGTTTTTAAATTTTATAAATTATTCTTAAATTCATTTTTGATCATAATTTCATTGCAATGAAATTATGATTAAAAATGAATCTCACACAATGTAAATGGACTCAAGACAATTTTTAACATGACATCAATTAGTGTGGAATATATGCAACACATACAAAATTTTAAAAATAATATGAATAAGAAATAAATGAAAAAATTTCTCTCACACAATGTTCCATTTTGAAAATTTCACATTGTTCAAGTGTCCTGGGTTAATTGAAATTTATATCATCAGTCAATCAATATTCCTTTTTTATTTATTTAATTTTTATTATATTCAATATATTTTTTAAATATTTAAATTTTTTATTTGTTAAGAAAATTACCATCCATCTTCCATTATTTTTATATTTTCTAACTTTAAATTTACTTTTTTCATTTAAATGTAATTAAAAGCTCTTTTTTTCCAAGTCTTGAAATAAAATTTTAACTGCTGTCTTTTGCTATTATCTCTTTTGTAATAGATGGGGAACAAATTAAGTACATCTCAGATTCCAGTCATTATGACAAAAACTTATGTGGAAGAAAAATTTGTGCACGATTTAGCTGTGGTAGAAGGTTTAAATATTTCAGAATTAAAGCGACTGGTTAAGATGGATGGAATTGAAAGCAGTCTTGTTTTATCACTACAGTTTGAACATCAGAGTAAATAAATACATTTTTCTCATTTTTAAATTGTCTTTTCATGTAACAAAATTAAATTATTTTATATCTGTTTCCATCTTCAATATGTTTATCAAATAACAATTTTGTATCGCATACTCATTTTTTAGATCTAGTAAGAACCTGTTTATTTTCTACTTTAAAAAGAAATATATATGTAAATATTGATGGTTAGTGTCAAGTATTTATTTTTATTTGATGTAGCAACATAAAATTCCATGCTATGATAAAATCAGATATCATTCACAGTATTGAATTTGATTTTTTTTCCCTATTTAGTAGATATATTTTATATAATATCTGTATTTTCTTTTTTTTAAAAATTAATTGGATGTTGGTTTTTATTTGATATTTGTTTATTCTTGTATCAAAAAGTAAAGTTGATGTCATTTTTACTTATGTGTTGTAATTATTTCTTTAGGTTTTTAATAATTATGGTTTATAACCTTAATTAATGAAAAAATCTATCATCATAATTAAAGCATACTTTTATAGGCTCAATCTCATAAAATAATAAAACACTATCCATTTTGCCTGTGTCATAATAATTTACCTTTATGGGCGGTTGATATTTCAATCAAAAAGAATAATCTCTCAAAGGACTAGCTTAGTTCAAAATCAGTTAAGGAGCTTCTTCCCTTCCTAACTGCTTTCTAAATATAATTTAGTCTGTCATAACCCATAGATGCCAATCACTTGACCAAACTCTGTTGTTTTGAGGCATTAGGCTTATGTAATTTTCACTTTCTCTTGTACTTTCTTAACTGCAAAGATCCCTACTGCTCAGCAGATGAATAACATGTTACCTTTTTCAGATAACATGGTAGTGTTAATCATTGATTAATCCTTCTTTGCATGTGATGACTGAAATATCTTAGTGTTTAGTGAACCAAAAAATGTACTCAAAACAGGTTTACTGTAAATTTGTTATTGCTGGCAATTTTTTTCGTGACTATTGCATAATAAGGAACATAGCTGTCAAAAAATCAAATGTTACAACACACACAGATTTGAACTTGACATTTCGCTGTTTGTTGTAGTTGGAAGAAACGTGCGATTTTTTGAATATTTTTTATAACTAATCTGAGTTTTTGTTTGTTAATAAAAGTGATAGTGAGTGGGAAAAAAGTTTTTTTTTTTGTGTTTCTGTTATTTTCTGTGCAATTAGAAATAAAAATGATATATACATATGTATATTTTTATTTTGTACTGAGCTTAACATGTAAATTTGTATGATGATGGATATTTTCATTATACTGTTTCTTTTTAAGTTATTTTATACTATATATTAACACTAGGATTTTTTAAAACATTTTTCCTTTAATCTAGAGCAGGGGTAGCCAACTTTTTTGATAAGAGCGCCACTACTTCCAACTTTTCCAGCAAACAAAAAAGTAGTGAAAAATGTTTACCTATTGACTTATGGGTTTTTTTATACAAATAGCATTTTTTTTATGCAAGTCTAAATACTGAAAGTTTAAAAATAATATAATAAATACATAAGTTTTATTGTTAATAAAGTTTATACTTTATTTTTAATAAACTTTTAGGTATAAAGTAAAAATGAGTTCCTTTGGAGGTTTAATTCTAATTTATTATTGAACATATTAGAAATTCATTATAAACATATTCATCTATATTAGGATTAGTTCTTGAAGATGCTTGTAAAATTAGATTATTTTAGGTGTATATCAATTAATTTTGAAGGATATTATGATTTTATTATGTTCGTAATAGAAAACATTTGTTCACAAACATATGTTGATCCAAAACTGCAACAATATCTGACCACCAAATTTCTGTAAATTAGGAAAATTGCCTGTCAGTTCAACTTTCCAAAATTCAATATAATTTGGATCTGTTGAGTTGAAATAAGTGCCTTATGTTTGCTTTTCAGTCGAGTATGGTGTGGTAGGTTAATAATTCCAATTTGGATTTCAGCAGGGTAACAATTAAGGTCTGGTAGAGAAATTGAAAAAGGTTTTATGAAAAGATAACATTTTTTTTATCACCTTGAAAATCATCCAATATAGCACTGAATGAATCCTTCAAAATGAATATTAAATTTTTAAATTATAGCTCATAGCATTATTAATTTAGGTAGATAGTTGCTGCATTATTGTTAAACATGTTAATCTTTTTTCTTAAAAATAGAGACAAAAGATGCAGAGGTTTGTTTACAAAAGATATATGATGAAGTATTATAATAAGAAAAGTACAATCTTTCTTCTGTAATCTTAAATATAAATTATTTAAAGATCCCATAATATTAGCAAGAAAAGCTTAATCCCATAGCCAATCTTCATTCTTGAGTAGCAAGCACTCACCGGAACACGCTTCCTCAAATTTGCAAAATCTCACGAGTGCACTTCCTTTGAAAAGTCAGCATGCATAACAATGAAGGAATATTCTTTACATGATAATTTTCTATTGTAATTTGATTAATTAAGTTTGCTTAAAATAAATTTTGAGGTTTTTGTCAGACAACCACATTTTAATAAAATTGTTATTTTTTTATTACATTTTCAAATTTTTCAATAGATTTTCATGTGTCACTGTTACAACTCTGCCATGCCACAGGTTGGCCATCCCTGATGGAGAGCAGGAATTTTTTCTCCCTAATTTATTTCATAAAGAAGAAAACTCATGCAAAGAAGGGTTATAAAGGAATGTCTGTAAAATCAAGACTATCAATTTCTCAAAACTAATTATCTTCTAAAGGTTAAAAACAATCAACAAATAAAATTTCTACAAAAAATGTAAAAAGAAAAGAATGTTATCTATGTGGGATTGAAAAATGTAAAAGTGTTACAGTATTGTGCACTGTATAATGTGAAATGTATACTCATAAAAAATTTTCTTTAAAACTATGTTCTAATATTTTTCCTTAATTTAGACAAATTGTGTGTGAATAAGTAATTTTTTATGCTAAAATTCCTTAGCAATATAGTCATAGAAAACCTTTAAATTATGTCACATGTTTTGTTACACTCATTGATAAATTCTTAAAAATATGTATTGTCACTTTGACTGTTATTTTCCTGTTCTAAATCAAGATAATAATTCACCATTAATGTATAAAAGCCAAAAAAAAAACAGATGATGCATTAAATGTTTATTTACATCAAGAATATATGAATAATTTGCTCTAAACTAATTTATTTAATAAGAAATACTTAAACAACATAAGAATTTTAACTATGTGTTAAATTTCTGACAAAAACAAAGAAATTAATGCATGTGAGCATGAAAAATATGTACTATTCAGACACAGATTCATTTTAAAACATTAGGTACTAATTATTTGAATATATACATTATAATAAATTTGTGTTTTATAGATAATGTAATTTTTTACTTTTTATTTCTGTTTTTTAAAACAATCAATCAGTTTTTCTTGTGATAAGTGAATTAATAATGCATGCTATTATTTTTTAGGACTACTGAATATTGGTAACATATGGAAATTTTCCTTGCTTACTAAATTGGAAATAGCAAATAATTTTATTGATGAAATCGAAGGCCTTGATTCTTTATCTAGACTCCGTCATTTAGGTATGCTATGCTTTATTTCATATGTATTGAAACAGTGAACATTCTTGAAAATTCCTAAAATGCTTACATCCTAAAATTATAGTTTTTGTTCCAAAAAAGCTGCACCAGTTAAAAATTAGTACTTATTTTACAACTAATTTTTTTGCACACATATTATGTTTTTCAATTTTAAATATGTTTTATTAATACATTGTTTTGAAAAAATTCCATTCTCATAACTAACAAATTTAATATTTTAACAGGAGACATTTTCAATTTGCATATTTAAAAAGAATTAAAAATTCAATTTTTTTTTAATTAAAAAAAAACTCCTTGGAAATGGTTTTTACCTCCCCATAAATAGTTTTAATGTTTATCTGATTCAATTGAAATAATTTTAGTACATTTCTTATAATGTACCCGTGAAAACTTGCTATAGGAAGATATTGATATTTTAAAAATAAATGAAAATAATTTAATCTAATTTTAAAGGTAATATTTTATATTACATTTTATTTAAAAGTGTTTTATTATTATTTAACTATTAAAGAGTTGTACACATTGATATTATTATAATATTTTGTTATTTTTATTGTGTGTCTTTTAGTGACAATAGCTCATGCCTTCTAAGCCTCATTTTTATCATTAAAAATGAGATAAAAATTATTGGCTCTGCATTACTTTAAAGTTTCTTAAAGTTAATGTTTATTAATTTTTATTTTCTATGTTCCAAGCACATCATATGAGTAGCTATTTTGAGTGCAGTAATACTTCTAAAAATATATCCTTTGTTTTAGATCTATCCTTCAACTGTATCAAAGTTATTGAAGGCTTGGATGGTCTTAAAAGTCTGAGATATTTGAATTTGTCCTCTAATGAAATTTCATTATTAGAAAATATGGAAAATCTTAAAAAATTAGAAACTTTTCTGGTGCGACATAATAATATAAAATCATTTGGCAATGTATGTATTACTTTCATTTTCTTTTCAGATTGATTAATTTTTTCAAAAGAAGCAGGTCTGATTGTAATGTATTTTACCATAAAGTCTAACTCAAACTTCCTTATTAAAAAATGAATATTAAGCATAAATTGCTGAAAGATTTTTGAATTTTAAAACTACTAGCCTCAAAAACTCCATGAATGTATTTAAAATAAGTCTATTATAATTTTTTTTAAATTTTACTTTAATTTTTGGAAGGCAATGATCAAATTTGTAAAAATTCCACTCTAAAAATATAATGCTCTAATTTGAACAAAAGTGTGACAGATCTTAAATTTGAAACCATTAAATTATCTTAAATCTTAAAATAAAAGATGTATAAAAGACAGCTTATAACAGTATTTTTTACCTGCTAACTTTTTATTTCCTTGGGATTATATTAATTAAATCCAATCATCTACAAAAATTCACACAGTACACATTATGAGCTAGTTATGTCATTGATTTGCATATTAATATGTTCTTTTTCAATTGGTTATCAAAAGCATTATTTGCAATAAAGTTTGTGCCATATAAAGAAATTTTGGTACTTACGTATTATCGCAACTGTATTGGCGACTTCGTATCTGAAGTACACGGCTGCCAATTCAGCGTGTTTGACATATGCTTAATCGGAGTAGCCAACTTGGCAAGTTATCTTGAACATTTGCATTGTTGCGATAGTAAACAAGTACCAGAATTTTTTAGTACAAAAATAAAATGTGACTTTTAATATATGATGGGGTTAATATTGAAAAAGTTAAATATAAGTAATGCAAATACTTTACACTCATTCACCATCTATGTTAAGAAGTAAATTGTAATATTTTAAGTTACAAACTGTTCTCATCTTTAAATAAGTAAATATTTAAAAAATACTGAAATACACACATCTTTTTTTTTAATTTTGAAGAATCAAATATTTGTATTAATTATCAGTACTTGACAGAAATTGTAAATTAATATATCAAGCAATTAGTTTATTAAATGGCACTTTTTAATAAAATGTATATCATGTTAAAGAAGAAACATATTTTGAAGAATTTTTTTCTCTGGGTGTGTATTTATTCATTTTTACATGGACAACTAAGCCTTGATTGTTGGATGTGGAGCTTTACTGTTTTGTAGAGTTAACTGTTTTTCAGATTTTATAAATACTAGTACTGAGAACACTATTTTTAAATATGTAGTAGGAATGAAAAGTGTAGTAATGGGAAATTTAGTAATTGTTGGAATATCTTGCATAATATGGACCCAAAATTTATTGAATAGTTTTTTGGGAAGCTCATATTTTAAAACTTTCATTACTCAATAATTTCTGCACTGTTTAGTGGCAAATAATTAAATTAAATATTTTAGTATAAAAGGACTTTTGATATGAAAATTAGAAGGAAAATATATTTTTTAATTATGATTCATCAAATTTCAAATGATTAATCAATATATTTATTGAAATTATGAGAAAGCTACCTTCACACTTTAAAAAATCAATAACTGTAAGTAATTCTAAACATCCATTTTCCATGTGTAAATTTTTAAGAGAACTTTCGAATCTGCCTTTTAACAAAATATGTTAGTTTCCTTGAAGTGATATATTTAAATTATTCAAATGTTCAGTGATATTTATCAAGTAATTGCTCTTTAATATCTAACATCTTTTAAAATTGGATTCCTGCTGAATTAAAATATAATAATTGATCTTTCAACATAAATATTTTATATATATATATATATATATACTTCATTCTTTTGAGAGTTTCCACAATTCACAAAATGGTTTGTAAACTGGAATACGTATCTTTTCATTTGTTTTCTCATTTGAAAATAAACTGTTAAAAGTTAAATGGTTTTTTAAATGAACAAATTAAAGTTAATCAAATTTTTAAGGTAATTTTTATTACATTCTTCATCATGTGCATATTTTACATAAAATAACAATTACCAATTTACAACATTAGCTGTCTTGTCTGATTAAATAAAAATATTAAATGTTTTTAAGCTATAAGTTTTCATTTCTTATATTAAAATTCTTTTGAAGACAGTAAAATTTAATTAAGAAATTTTACAAATTTAATCTCTTTATTTTTTTTTCTAAATTATTTCTGATTTTGCTATTGTAGCAGTCACCATAAAATCTATCATTTGAGACTTTCACAAGATACAATTAAATACTTTTATCAAGAATGACTTCTGTATCTGAGAATTTTAGAAATCATTCAAAATATTCCTTTCAGTAAAACTATTGCACTAGTACTTATGTGTTGTTTTCATTTTATGTGTTTGTATTAGTTTTCCTGCTCTCACAGACATGTATTCATTACAAATTAAGCAAATGATTTGTTTCATGTCATTATGAAGTCATGTATACATCAATCATTTAAGAAAATCCAAACACTATGCATTGATCAATATTATGTGTTCTTTCCTTTGCTAAGTCCAATTATATGTGTATCACAACTCTAAGAATTTTCTGCATTTCCAGTACAATTTTTTGTCCATCATCCCAAAATGAGGTTATTCATTAAAATCTTGATTTATGATTGAAATTGTTAATAAATAATTTTGTATTTTTCAAGGAAATTTCTAACATTTTCAGTGATTATTCTTCATATATCATTAAATTAATTATTATATTATTTTTCTAACAATATTTATCAAGGTTTTATTCTTAAAATGTATTGCTTGTGATGAACTGAAAAATATATAGTTTTGAGAAAAAAAATTGTGTTCACCCATGAAAACAAAGTTTTTCACCCAATTTACGTAAGTTTTATCTCAATTGTCACCATGTTATTGTGATCTTGTGTCTAATATTTTGAATTGTTATAAAATTACTATTACAGCAGCATAGTGTTACCACAAGATCTTTGATTTAAAATCATGAAATTAGGCTCTAAATATTGTTTAATATGGTGTATGATCACCCCAAACTGCCAAGATTGTTGTACACCTGTTTAGCATTGGATGCAATGAGCTTATCGGTGAGACTTTGTGAATACTGTTCCACTCTTCTAGGAGTGAAATCTCCACATCCTAAACAATAAGAGAAGACAGTTATCTTGCTGAATGTGTCATCCATATGAGCATGCTGGATAAGATTTGTCAGGAGAACATCTGGCCACTCCTTATGCTGTATTGTTTCAACTTCAAGGAAGTTCTCCACAAGGTGACATGTATAGTTTCTGGTATTATCCTGCATTAAAAGAAAGGAATCACCAATGGCTGCAGCATAAGGTATGACATGGGATCTTGTTTGCATACCATTGAGAACTTAAATCACCATTTGTATGATATGCAGGTGAGTACATCTGCTTATGATGCCCATTCCATCAAACCATCTAGTCTATAATGTGATCTTTCCTAAAAAATATTGGGTTTTTTCATGTGCCCCTTTCCCACCACACCTAGACACATCTGGTGTCACACTCTAAACTGAATCCAGACTTATCCGTAAACTGCGCTGAACTCTAATCGCTTTGCATCCAATCTCAGTGTTAAGCAGCTCACTTTCTTCAGGCCGTACGGTGTCTTGCTGTCAACAAATACACACCATTGACCTACATGCATACAGATGACCCACATGAAGCCTCATTTTGGATTGTTTGACTTGAGATCTTTCACCCTTTTGCCCAAAGAAACTGTTTTTGAATCTGTGTTGTGTTGGCTGTTCTGGTTTGATGAACTGTTTTCAGGACATATCAGTCATTATTTGCAGTGGTAACCCATTGATGACCCTATCCTGGCCAACGCTGAACATGCCCTGTTTCTGACAATCGATTGAAAGGACACTAACTTAAGCCATTAGCTTTGAATCTTTTCAATTGACTAAATATGTTTTTTTCTTCCCTTCCAGTTTTTAAAGTTCAATGTTCCCAAAAAAATTGTGATGCATTACTTATTTTATTTTTAATTTGTGTAGTTTTGTTTGTTTACGAAAAACTATGCTGTGTGTGTAAAATATTTTTAAGTAACAAGTAGTTATTTTCCCAAGTTAAAATAGTGAGGAAAGACCCTTATTTTTAAAAAAGTTTCAAATTCTGTTTGGAATTCTTGTTTTAAACTCTGTTGTTGTTTTTTATCCCAGATGGTGTAACTCAGCTACACCTCCATAAAACCAAAAAATCCAGAAATAAAATAGGATTTCTCCTAAAACCTCATCATATGTAAAACTCAAACAATTCAGAATATGACTTGGGGAGGTCTGATCAGCCTTGCACTTATGACACTCTGGAAAGACTTTCCAACCCTGTTGAAAAGTAAGAGATTTGATGTGGCCACTAAGAAAGCATGATAGAGCCGTCTGCTGATCTCTAGGAATATTAAGTGTGTGACACCAGCGAGGTTTCTTCCCAAAATACCAAGGGTGAGCAGAGGGTATTCTCAAAAATGCATTCAATTTTATCCTTTTAATAGAGGAGAGTTCAGCAAAGGTTAGACAAGTGTCACCCTGCAAGGTGTCAGCAGTGGCAGATTTGACCAAAATATCGGCTATCCCGTTTCCATTCAATCCAATATGGGAGGGGACCCATTGCAAGTATATACAGTGTCTAGAAGAAAGTCAAACCGCAATATCCAGAATATTTAGGCTTGTCATATCCCCAACAGTTGTCCAAAGAGAAAGGTGCTGTATAGAAGCATAGTTTTAAACTCTTAACTAAACTAAACTCAGTGGTGTAGCAGCTAGAGAGCCCCAGGCCTTCTGTGCCCATCTCAGTTTTCATGACCTTGGGCACTGAGGTGCATGAGCAGTCTGGTCAGGTGGTCAGTCTGATGCTAAACCCCCAGTGTTTAGTTCCCAAGCAAGCTTGGGGCTAATTTATCGATCCCTGAAAGGATAAAAGGCTGAGTTGGCCTTGACCAGCCTGGGATTTGAATCCTGAACCTGTAGCAAGGAAGCACAATTTTCTATCACTCAGCCACTGAGCTTCTTTAAACTCTTTATCCTATACTGAATATCAGTGGTTTACAAGTAGAATTGCTTTAAGATGCTAAATTGTAAGCTTAAAACAATGCTAGAAAAGTTATTGAAATTAAATATTTGAAAGCAAAATTTGAAATAAAAAATAAAATACTTTTTGTAATTTGTGTGTAAGAAATGGCATTTATATTTTTACAAGGGTTTTTGTATGAAGTCAATTCCCAATCCATCTTGTTAGCTTGCTTCATCTAAATTTTCATTTTTCATCACAATTTATTTTATATGTAGATATCATTTTAAGAATTATCGATCAAATATAGAAGCTTTGTACTGGGGAATTTTCACAGTATTTTTGAGCAATGAACTGTGTGGTATTTAATACAGAACAATAATAAGTGAAGCTTAAATTACATGCTTAAAAAATGAAAGGAATAAATTTCCAAACATATTTTAACTCAAAAAAGTTCATTTTTGAAAATTATTTGTGTCATAAACGTTTATTTTAGGCTGTCTTTGGCATAATGTTAAAGAATAGGACCCAGATTTGGAGGAATTTTTCGGATAAAAAATTATTCCAATATTAATGTTATATTCTGGCTTCACTATCCTATAGAGATCAGCATATTTCATCATGCTTCTCATTTTTATCCAAGCTGGCCCATTTTTTTCTGGTACAAAATGTGTTTCCCATGTTTTCTCCTATACAGTAATGTTAAATGAGATATCCCTTTACATGCTAAAAGATAAAAATAATTAGTTATGCAATATTTTTAAATTTTAAGGATACCATATTTTAAACATATGTAAGAATTATAATGTTGTAAAATTTCACGAAAATTGAAACATTTTTCTGTTTGAAAATGTGTTTTGCATTTGATTCAGGCCCTCGTACATTTGGCAAAGACAGCCTTAAGTGTCTGTGTCCATAAGAAAAGCATGAAATTTTTTATAGTTCAGTTTAAATGTGTAAAACCTCATTGACCATCTTCACCAATTTAGAAAAATGTTACCAAAGGATGTAAGACTTTGGAAATGTGTTTTGATTGGTGTAAGTTTAACTGGAATTACACTAAATTTTATGGTCAACACTAATTTGTACATGTATCAAACAGACTATATATTTTCTCTGACAAAGAATTCTACTCTCTTTTAATTGTTTAAAATAATTTTAGATCAATAGAAAACTTCAATATTATAAAAAGTAATATCTTTTCATATACTATACTAATTTCTGTTGTTGTTGCTTATGTCCATGGTCGAGTGGTTAGCACAACCGATTCATACTAATTTCTGCTTGAATCAATCAGTTTTTCATGTTCTCATCTCCTGTATTTTATTCACAATGATTTTACATGCCAAAGTGAAAAATTTCATTGCATTGCAATTGAATACTATATAAAAATACTTGCAATTGAATACTATATACTTAAAAACTATATAAATGATTATACATGCCAATCAAATAAACTAATAACTAAACATTTTTTTATCTTTTTTAAAAAATCATTGGTGGGAATTTTAGTAATTGGCATTTGTTTAGTAGTATTAACAATTAGGGAACTAGTATGTAATAAATGTGTGTTTCTCAAGTGGTTGCTATAAAGTATATTCTTATCATTCTAACATCACATATAGGATGTCTTCTTTAAAAGTTTTCTATGATTTATTTTATATTTAATATATGCTATGCTTTTGTTATAAAAACTAAAATCTTTCGTTTTTATTCTTTATCTAGAGAATTCTTTAAAGTCTATCTGTGAAAAAAATAGTTTTTTACAAAAAAAAAAAAATTATTGTATACTCTGGATAAGTGTTAAAAAAAGGAGACTTTACTTTTAACTTTTTTTATTAATGTATATATATTTTTTTAGGTTTATTATCTTGCACAATTTATTAACCTCTATTGCTTGGGACTAGGAGAAAATCCTGTGATGCAAGAACCTAATGTTCGCCATCATGTAATTGCTGTTTTACCTCAGTTAAAATTTCTTGATTTCCTGCTGGTGACTGAAGCTGAAGTTAGTTTTTGATAATTAAATTTTTCATCATTTTACTATTTAATTGAAGAACACATACATTTTCATTATTAATTGTATTCTAATAAAAGTTTGAATTGTCATTTGTTCTATAAAATATGTAGAAGCTATGAATGAATATTGTAAGACCACAATATTATGTAAAAATTTTAGAATTTAACATATTTCAGTAAATATTCTTAAATTGTGTTGTAGTAAATGATTTACAATTCAAAATAATTATGCTACGAGAACAAACCTTGAAGATCCGTATATTAATGTAAAATTATATTCCATTGTTTCATTTAATAGAATGAAGTTCCGTAGTAGTTATTACTGTGAAGTTTTTGTATGCTCTTTTTTAAGTTCTACTAAAGATCTTCACTAAATATGGTTGAGATTCTGGATAAAAGAGTGTCTTTGTGTCTTAGATTTTTTTTTTCTCCTGTTTGTTACATATACCCCTTCTATTGCTCTAATATAATATATGCCAACTGTGTTTTATGCATTTAAAGTTAGATGCTTGATGAACTCAGTCTGTGATATATTTATGAATGCACTATTCACACTCACAATTGAAGGGGTGACCTTTTCATATTAATTAACTGGCAATAAGCAACAATGCATTTTTGTTTTCTTTAACCTTCATCAATTGATTATATCAGTGTTAAACATCTTAATTCTCTTTTTCATTCCCCCTCCCCTCCTAATTTCTGCTCAGGCTATTTTTTTAAATTGAGGTATTCCTTTGGAATAAGTTCTGGGGAAATGTTCAAAGTAAAAAATATAATAAAATATGAATTTTTGAAAAAAAAATTTGATAAAATATGAATTACTCTAATACATTTTAAGGTACTTTATAACAAAAATATTCACTATTGACTGACTCATTGAGAATTATTGAACTCATTATTGATTTATCTGTTTTTTGATAATTTATTAACCTAATTATTATTTTTATAGCATATTACAGCAGATTGTCATACTTTAATCCAACTAAACATTTCTTCTAATTATGTGTTTAGATGCAAACCTTAAAAAAATTGTCACTATTTCAATAGAGTTTTGAGTGCAACATATTTTATTTTATTTCACATTTTTATTTTTATTATCTTTTTAGTAAATTTGTTCTTAAACGAATGTTTT
This sequence comes from Trichonephila clavata, assembly GCA_019973975.1. Taxonomy (NCBI): domain Eukaryota; kingdom Metazoa; phylum Arthropoda; class Arachnida; order Araneae; family Nephilidae; genus Trichonephila; species Trichonephila clavata. The sequence continues at coordinate 41,506 of BMAO01036075.1, forward strand.
TCATATTTCATCTTTTTTTATTAAAATATGTTTTGCATTATGTATTTATTAAATAATTTTAGGAAAGTAGAAAAAATTAATATTAGTTTCATGACCAAATACTTGTATTAGCCTCAATTTTCTTTTTTACAGGGAAAAGGAAAATTTCTTCTTTCTTACATTAAATAAAGATAGTATTTTTTAAACTCTTTTATTTTGCATTAAATTGGTGGTTTCATTTTGCTTCACAGAAATATTAAATACTTCAAGCACCTTAATATTGTTCAAGCAATATTTTAATATTTGTTTAGTTTTGTGAAAAGTGAACTATTACATAACTTGTGTATATTGATAATTTTTTTTCTGTATGTATATATATATGTCATATTAAAAAGATGACTAATTTGAAATCAACATGTATGTAAGTTAGATTAGAAAAATATGAAAAAATTTGTATTATTTGCTTTAACTTTATGTCAATTATACTATGTTTAACATTCATTTCACATGTTAATTGCTTTATTAAAATTAATTTTTAAATATCAGCATATCTATACTGCATAGTTTTATTTTATTCTACATTAAACTATATTTGCAATATATCTGTAGGGAAAACGTTTACCTTCAACTTTTGTTGTACTTAAATTATAATTTTTCATATCCATGTAAAGAATTTGCTCAGTTCTATGGTTAGAATTCACTAATGCTATATAGAATATGTAAATGTTATTTAAAAAGAAAAATGTAGAAATTTTTTCTTTATAATGATTTGCAAAAATTGCGATGAATTTATTTTGTAGTGTTAAACTTTTTCTTTAATAAAATATTGTTAGTAAATAGTTATTACTGAAGAATTACTACATCTGCATTTTGTAAAGTATTCATTTAATTTTTATGTGAATAATTAGAATAATTTTTATGCTGTATTTGAGTTTACAACATTTGGAATATTTCACTTTTATATCTTATTACATAAATTTTTTTAAGAAAGAATGATCTCTAATTTTTAGAAGAAAAAAATACTTTAAACCTGGGAATTGTAAGTATGTAGTGTTTATTTTCAACTAATCTATAATATTAGCATTTAAGGATAAATCATTGGATTAAAATTTTTATAAAAGCTAAGAATTTTTATATTGTAGAGTAAACTACTTACTGTTATGGATAAATGCTTAAAAATATTTGGGAGTTTAAGTAATTATTTATTAAAGTTTGATATTTTAAATGTCTGCTAACACATTTCTTAAAAATAAAAATTCGTCATTTCTTATCGAGAATTAATTACTTCATTTTTCTGTTAAGCTCAAGAAATATACTCATGTTACTTTTCTTATTAACACTTCACAATTTGTTATTTTTGTATTGTTATAGGTATAAATAAATATTTATTTATTTGCTAGCTTTTACTCAGGGCTTCACTCACGTGTTGATATCTTTAAATAACTGTCAAAGTCATAATCATTAGAAAGTAAATGAAATATTATAATTTTTTTTATTGATTGACTAGGACCACTAAAAATTAAATATTCTAAAATTGAGCTTAGTTTAAAAAACTTAAAACATACTTTATTATAATAACTAACAACAAAAATTTAATAACTTAAACTATTAATATTTTAAAAGTTTAAAGTATATATCTCCATTCAATAAATAATCCCTCTTTAAAAGAGCTCAAAACAGAATATTATTCTAGGATTCTACTATATTATATGTTCTTCCATCAGGTGCATATATGTGAAGATTTCGGGCATTGGACACCCATGAATAGGCTACATATAGTTGGCCATGGAGAAAAGCATGGCTTTTCCAAATTCACCCCTGCTACCCGCTATAATTGCTCTTGTGCTTTGTTAATAGTGTTAAGGCCCATGTAAACGTCTACTTTGGCATGTTGGCGCCATAGCGTGGTGATGTTAATTTGTAAACAAATAAGGGTGACGCTTCATGTCGGAAGTCGCATAAATAAAAAGAAATTGATATAAAAACCTTTGGATTTCTTATAAAATTATAATCACTACAGTCCACTAAATTAATAACCTAACAAATAGTAACAGCAAAACTGAGTTTGATTGAAATTAAACTTGTTTGATTGGAAACAGTAGGTCATTGGGGATAATTGGAATTAGGTATAACACTTTCCCCTTTCCCGACACCTGTTAAAAAAGTGACACCAAGTATATTCTGCATCAGTTTTGTTATCCGAAGTTTCGTTCCATTAGTTTTAATTGAAGTTTATGAGAGGGTACACCTGAAAGTTCAAACAATTTAAGAACTCCATGGGATATGAAGTACTTTGTTCTGTATCCATGATTGTATTTGATAAATATTCCTTCATAATCATTCCTTCAGTGTTGATTTTATTGACAATGTCATTTTTAGACTCCAATATTGATCTTGCGCACAACCACCGATCACAATTTAAATTTTTGTTGCAAGCCCGGGTAAGTTTGAGCAATAAGATCTACATCATTTTCTACTAAATTACAAAATTCTCTGGAAAGTAACATATAACCTTCAGCATCTGCGTCCAAACATCCATCGCCAATTTTCAATAGGGTCTCTGCATAATAACTGGAAGATGCACTCTCAAATTCATTTTCAGACTGAATTTTTCAACTTTCACCCATAAACTTGATGATTTAATGCATTCTCTGATTTCATCTACCAGTGAACCCCTCTGGATTACTGGAAGGGTTTGTCGGAAATCAACAGCGCCCCTCCCCCATACCTTTCCTTCCCTAATATTTGTACTATCTCATAAATCCTGAAGAGTCTGATTCAAGGCTTCTATAGCTTTCTTGTGAGACATTGTACTTTCATTCAACACTAAAACATTGTTGGAGCATCCTGCCTTGAGAGCTATTTTTGCTGAAATAGCAGATGGGTGAATCTTCATGTGCAAGATTTAATGGTAATTTTAAAACGGAATGTGCAACAAGACCGCCGGTTAGTAGTATTGCAGCTATACCAGAAGAAGACACAGCAAGTGCTATCTTCTTGTGTTTTCTGATGGGTATTAATAATAAGTTTAGCAAACACGTTTTTCCGGTTTCTCCAGAGGAGTCGAGAAAAAAAGAGTGCACCACTGCTGGATTCTATTTTACGTAACACTTGTTGGAAAACATGACTTAGCTTTGGAGTTAGTTGAGGGGTTAATTCTGTTACTTGATGTTGCAATATTATAAAATGGTTGTCTAATTTGCAAGAAATTTTATTATCTAAGTCATTTCCATATACTCGTTGTAGACTAATCATTCCAAAATCATGCAGCCTCTTCCAAACCATTGTGAAAACCTTATTTTTTCAATTATTATTAGTGTTTAGTTGTAGATGCATTCTTTGAAAAACATATCTGCTTGTACTCGCTGCAGTCATCACAAAATACCTTCCGCCATATACTCTTTGTACTTATCCCAAAGGGTTTGAGGATTAGAAAAGCTGCAAGATGATATAAGTATTGCGTTATTTTTAATTTATTCAGCAATTGTATGGCTTCCTCCATAGTAATATCTAGTATACCTTCATAGTAATATCTCCATATAAAATATCTAGGTTCAGTATAAGTGAAAAATTTCATACAAAACATGGCCTTATACTGGAATTATTTTTTTAAAAAAAACAAATTCAAAGTATTAAATATGCAATAGATCAAAAGTTTTTATGAAACTGTTATTTACTATTACCATAGAGCTTTCAATATCACGCAGTTTGCTAAAACTTTATGTCGTTTCTCTCTAAAAACTAGAAGAAAATTTGTATTAGAATTTCTGGGATTGTTGGAATAAAGAATTTTTAGCCAACTTGGCAATGTTTCTCAGAGTTTGAGTTTGACATTTAATAAAAAAAAAAACAATTTAAAAATTTGCTTTTAGTAAAGAATGTTAAATTACACTATATGTTTCAGTTATTTGTTACAAATGTGAGAAAATTTTTATTAAAATTCCCTGTATTTACAAAATGCATAAACTTGCACCAATTTGGCAGGGGGTAAGTACCGCCCCATGATTTTACCCCGCGTTGTTCCCGTTTCCGTAGGAATACAGAGATAAAATATACCCTATGTTACTCGCTGGTAATGTAGCTTCCAAATGGTGAAAGAATTTTTAAAGTCTGTTATGTGGTTTAGGCGAGAAAGCGTAACAAACAAACTCATATTCGTATTTATAATATTATTAGGGTATCTATAACAATATATTAAAATGTTTGTTTTAGATGTTTTGTTTGCTTATAAATGTTTTATTTTATCCATAGTTACAAGAAGCTTTGTTCGTACACCCAACTGATAGAGAAACAGATGATTCATTTATGTCCAGAAATAAAAATATTAATTATCAAAGTACTGAAGACTTTTCTTATTTGTGGGACATTAACGTACCAGATAAGGTTTTGTTTTTAATTTTCTGTTCTACAATATAGTGTAAAAATAATAAGTATTTAGCATTTTATGTATAGATTATTATTTTTATGAAATTTAATTGCTCTGTATTTTCAGGAAGCTTTTGTTGAGGGTTTAGCTAGTGGTTGTGGCTTTCAAATACTCTTGGAGAATGATAAAAACTTTTGCTTATTGCATTCCTATCCTCCAGCATCACCCGTTGCTGAAAAATATCCTTTTTAATTTCCTTACATCAAAGCATTTTTTTCAATTAAATTGTTATTTTACCTGATATATTTTTTTGTATTTATAATTTATAAATTTTTTATTTTACTTTGCAAAAAAATTTTAACATAATGTAATTGATTAAACTAAATTAGGGGCTTTTAATTAGGGCATTTTAAGATTTGTAATGGGGAAATGAGGACTATCAAATAGCCTAGTGAAATAGTCTATAAATTATGCACTAACTGTTAAAGTGTAGTTTGATTTTATAAAATTGAACTAAGGACTTTCCATGTAATTTATCATGTGCCTTAATTTAAAATTTTATTTAATATAGCTCTGGGAATTAGTGGGGAAAAAACTTTCTCCCTGTATTTAATCATCATCTTTACTTTTGAATTGTCAGCTTGTTGTAAAAATATAAATAAAAATACATTATTTGATAATTATAGTACTAATATGGAACCTGTGCATTCTGATGGGGAAGGATTGTGTGCTTATGGACTGAGGAGTTGTACTTAGCCAAGTTTCAATTCATTAAATTAATAATAGAAATTAAGGGGGAAAATTCTAGAGAAAACTTCTTGAGCAAACCAAATTAACTTTATCTAAAAACAAAAGCATCACACTTTTATTATAGATCATTTTTAGTAAAATAAACTATGTATACAGCTGTTAATTTCCTGCTTGTCTTTAAAAAATATCTCATGAAATTTAAATACAATCAATTTATTGCTTTATTTTTTATATTTATAAAATTATTTACTGAACAGGGATCAGCAACATGATATCCACAGAAGATTTCAAACATGTTCTCACTTAAATGCATGTTTTTAGCTGATACACTTACCACTCTTTAACTATTTTTCAAATATTTTATTGGTTACTAAATGGTGGTGTTGGTTTAGTTTAATATCAAATTTATTTTCAACAGCTTTAATAATGGTACATGCTCATAATATCTGATTTTTCTGAAAAGAATTCTTGATCTTTGTTTGTATTGCATAAATTTCATTTTTAGTTGTAAATAAATTAAATCTTCCTGTGTTGGTTAAAGTTGTATGCATTGTTGCCTTAACTTTTTATCTTTGTAATTTTACATTTTATTTTTAATTACTAATTAATTTTGTTAATTATTATCTTGAAATTATTTGCAAAATATTAAAGAATTTTTATAAATGGAGTTTTTATTTATGTATATATTAATAGTTTTTTATTGTTTTGAAGAAATAAAAGAAAAGAGCATATAAATAGGTAAATTATAATTTTATTGCACAATAATACTGTAACAATTTTAAAGAAAGGCAGTATTAGTTCAAGGATTTTTTTAGATCCATATAAAGGACAAAATACATACAATTTTTTAAAAGGAAAATTGGAAATGAGAAAAGACCTAAACATCTTTAAATATTGTTATAAAAAAACTTTATAAATATTCTTTTACTGTATTAGTGTGTTTTTAAATAAATAAATTTTAGCAAAAATTAAATAAAATAATAGTTAGTAAAATAACTCAGTGGCTGTGGGGTAGTATATCACGCTTCCATGCCTCGGGTCCAGGGCTTAAATCCTGGACTGGGCAAAGTCGACTCAGCCTTTAATCCCATTAGTGGGTCAATGAATGAGTACCAAGATTGCTTGGGAACTAAACACTAGGGGTATCGCATCAGACTGACCACTGGGACGAAATATCTGCACATACACCCTAGCGCGTAAAATCACATAAACTGAGATCATGGGCGGTTGTGCCACTGAGTTAGACTTAAGTAGTTATTAGTAAAATTATAGAATTCAAATTATGTAATAATCCACAAATATAAATAATTAACATTTTAATGTATTCCTAATTAGTAGGATTATAAACTTTTCAATTAAGACATTTTTAAAAGATGAATCATTAAACTAGCTTTTCAGGTATGATAAATATGTCGTATAGATTTATCTGAATTTTTCTCCAATGTTGGCAATCCAAAATTTGGTTAAATTGTAACATTATTAAATTAGTATTTTTATGAAAATTGTGAAACTAGAAGCACAAATATTTGAAAAATGTTTATAAATCCAACAAATTATAAAATGTATGTATTTTCTCAGTATCATATTCCAATTGCTCAATGTAAACTTTTTCATAAAAAATTTATTATAAAAGTTTTTTGATTGGTAGACTTGAATGTTTCTAAATTATCAATTTGGTGTGAGAGAAGTTATTGTTAAAAATAAACAAATATATTCAAATTATATGAGGCAGTTTATTAGTATATTTTATTTCATTAAAGTATTTATTAATTAACTTTCATTCAGGTTTATATAATTGCATGTTTTATAAAAGAATAACAAATTACTGGTATATATTAATTTGAATTATTAGATGTGAGGATTAGAAGAAAATAAATTGAAATCAAACCCCAAAGTGGAAATTTTAATTTCATACTAAGAAGAAAAATTGCCATGTTGATTGATGATGTTGTATCCATGGCAGGACCAAATCAGACAGTACCTTGGACCTGGCAATCTGTTCAATATTATCCACATAGAGGTTTGTTGACGAAAACAGGGCCTCTATTTATTGTAGAGCAGCAAAAATAACTGGACAGGTGTTAGCTCTGTATCTAAACAGTTATCACAATCTCTATAAGTTCTACCATCCCTATCAAGCCTCATTCCTCTGTGATGACCTGTTCTTAGCCTAGCAGTAGTCTGTTATAAGGTCTCCATTTATATTACAGATTTAATGTAGAATAGGAATTGACTTCTCTCTCAATTTGAAATTTGTGACAGCATTTGCGTCTAGTAAAGTAACAATGACAAAGTGATTGAAGTATTAAAATGATATTTATCTTATTTCTTTGTACGAAGCTGAAATTATAAAGGCCAAATATTTCTTAATCTTTCCTTCATTCTCTGTAATTAAAGATGCGCTCTTTCTTGGTTGTTTTTATGTTTTACTATTTGTTGTAATAATATTTAAAGGTTGTGATTTATTAGTGTATTTTTTTAAAAAATGCTTCCAGTTGTAAGTGACAGAAAACGGGCATGTGTTTCTAGCCTGTTTCTGAACATTAGTTTCGAGATTCCTTGCTCTCTTTTATTCAATTCCTACTATTAGCTCACACACTCTCTATATTTATGTATATATTTATATTTATCTTGTTCAAATTTTCAATCGTTAATAAAATTCTTTCTATTCATCCAATCGAGTTCAAATAAATTTTTTTTAAACTTGTAGTGGATGACATTTGTTGTTAATATAGTTTTTTCAAATATTAATTCATTAATTACTGGTTTTTGACACGAACTTAGATTTATCTTCATTGTTGTAGCAATGTAACTGTTAAAACAATGACAAAAGTTGGCATCGAAAACCAGTTTTTCAGCCAAACTAGCCAAATCGGGTGTGCATTGTTACAACAATGCAGACAAATCATGCTCTATTTTCAATTCCTACTATTAATTCGCTCTCTCCCTATATATATATATGTATGTATAATTACTTTCTATTCATCCATTCAAAGTAGGAATTGACTTTAAAAAAAAGTTTACTTGATTTTCCTTTTAAAATGTTTTTTTTTTAAACATATTGCCTATACAGTCTTGTTAGCGGATATCATTTAACATCCCTGTGAACCAAACGAAGAAGAATTTATTTACTTAAAAGAATTAAGAAGAGACTAAAGTTGTTATGTCTCCTTTGAAATGAATGTTTTGAATTGTAGAAATTTCATTTGTGTGAATTCTGGACTGTTGTAAATTTTTTTCATTATTAGCTGCTGCATATGTCTATGCAAAAGGGATTATCAAAATTTAATTTGGTATACACTTATTAAAAAAAACTGGCAAATCCCCCAAAGAAAGATATTTTTAAAATCTTTCATCGTCACTTGGTTTCATGACATGTAGTAGAATGATAGAAAATATCCAATTTCAACATAGTTAGTGGTACAGCAAAAATTGGGATTTAGGGGTTTAAACCCCTCCAATACACCATTATATTTTTAATTTTTAGCATAAAGATTATGATACTTTCATCTACTTTTTTATTTTAAACTTAAATCTCTCCCATCAATGTAATCTGTGTACACCACTGCTTGTCACAGAGTCTATTTGACTGCTTACTGGTTTCTGTTCTAACAGGTTGTTAATTAGATTTATATTTTTCAACACTAGTGTCATTCAAATGGGTTATAAAAACTTTACAGAATGTGCACTCTATTGTACTCAAACATGAAACTTAATTTTATTTATTTTATGTGACCACAATTGTGAAAAGTCGTAAGTTGAGGAGATGATGTGTTTTAATATTCAAGGAAATCCAGCTTGACATTATATTGAGTAATGATTTGATTATGATATCAGAAATGCAATTTTAATATTGCATTAATTTTTTTAGTAGCATGTAATCTTTTTTTTTTTTAAAAAAATTAAACAACTGTCATTGATTAATTTCAAAATTTATATTGTTTTCTTAATAAAGAAAAGGATCTTGACTCCTGATATAGATTATTTAAATCTGAAGTTTTACTTTTCTTTGACTTTTTACCCATCGTAAAGATCTCGGCAAGTTATTTGATAAATGGCATGCCAAAGGACGAAGTTATTATGAACAAATGCAGGCAGAGAAAGGAAATTTTGTAAGAGTGATATTAGATGTTCTTAATTTTACAGTCAGTGTATCAGATGAAGAAGAATATTCATATGTAGCTTTTAAAGAAGAGGTAACGTCGACTGTATTAACTATACTATAAAAGTTGAAGCTTTTTTAATTCTATTGTATTTTACAAATGTTACATTTTTGTAAAGTGTTTTGTATTATTTTTAAAACTTTTGCTATTTTGAAACAATAAATGTCGTACAAATATACTAATGAGAGAAAAAAAATTGGACTAGATTATTAAATGAAGTTGTTTTAAGACATATTTAGAAACATGTTTTCTAAGATCAGATTTTTTCTTCATTTTTTTAAAAAATAAAATTATTATTAAAAAATAAGAAATTTGTGAATTTGTTTATAACCAAGTAGTTATTTATTTAAGGAATAAAATTAAAGTATAGTATATTCAATAAGCATTCAGTAAATTTAATTTAAATAATAAAAAAGAGAGAATTGCTGTATATATATATATAATATGTATATTTAAATATTTGGTTTTAAAATATCAAACTTTTATGTGGCTATAGTAGCCAATTTGTGGCTGTTGTCAAATTGTGGGTTCAAATTCTGTCGAAAGGCTCAGAGGCCTTATGTTGGTGAGATGTGGATGTTTTTAGAGTGAAGGCATCTCAAGCTCACATGCATACATCCTCATTTATTTGACCAAGTTTCAATACTACAAGGCAAATAGTCCAAACACAGCTTTAAGGAACAACATTTATAAAAGTTAAAATTTTATAAAACTTTTGTTATTAAATTATTTTAAATAATACACATAACTAAAATTTCTGTACCTAAATCAGTATTTGAACTAGTCATTGAAGGAAAAGAATACAAGAGTTGATAAAAATCATGGTGTGATCATTATTGTTATTTTTAATTTCCTAATATTTAGTTTTAGAACATTATAATTTACAATTTGTCTATTCTGTTAAATATGTGCTTCAAAAAAATTTTACCAAAATTTTGTCAATTTATAAGCATGTCTAACGACTTAAAATTTAGCTTAACATTAATTGCTTTGTTTATTAGTTCTATTGATTTATAGTGTACCAAAAGTAAAAATGTGATCTGCACATAAATAATATTTAACATTTTAAAGTATGTTGTTAGCAATGTATTATAAATAAACTGTTATCATTATATTCTATTTTAAAATGAACATTGATTGTTGTATATGTTTTTAGACAATGTTTTATTTTTTACCATAATAATTTTTTGAAAAATGCTAACTTATTATTACTTTTAGTTTAATTTATAAATATTTGGGTCACAAGAATTTTAAAATTGATTGCCAAGATTCTTAGATAAAAGAAATCTTAATGCAGAAAATATAACATATAGAAATAATTCAATTACAAGATATTTTTTAAAAAGCCTGATTAGCCTAGAATGAAGAAAGGGAATTTATTTACAATTACCAATAAATTTGACACTGAAAGATGGGTTTTGCAGTGATATATAGCTCTAATTAATTTATTAAAAACAGAATGTTGAAAAAAAATTTCAATTAATCATAATTTTAATTTGTGTGGATTAATAAATCTTTGAAATTAGGAGCATCTTAAAGTCTTATAGATATGTGTTAAAAGTAAATGCTACTTTGATTCTTTAGTTTTAATTTATTATTTTTATTGTTGTTTATTTTAAAAAGGTATTAGTAATCTGTATACAAATTGGAAAAAAAAGTCTAGTATAAGTTTGATTCATAAGTTTTTGTAAGTTAAAAAACTTCTCTAAGCTGATTTAGAACACCAATTTGATTGCATTATATAACAAATTATTTACAATAACTATAGTCTCAATTTGTAGTTAAATCCCTCATGTTAAAGTTTAATCTTCAAAGTTAACCATGAAATAAAGTATGCTTTTGAATAATGTTAACTTTCATGTACTTTCTGATATTTGTAGTTCTTGTTTTCATGTTTAGCTATTGCTGTATAGAAAAAAAAAACTAAATGAAAATAATGGAATGTGCTATTTTGTGTCTAATAGTGCCTTTTTGTGTGTATGTATGTATAACATGTTTCATATAAGCTGTAAAATCAATAAAATAAAATTTTATCAAGTTATCTAACAGATTTTAAATTATATAAACTTAGCATTTAATTTTTTTCCCTTGCATTTCACTGAATTGTATATTAATGAAATATATTGATAAACATGTTAATTTTACTGATATAAAAGAAAGCTTTAATTTCAAAATTGTTTATCCATGATACCAATTTGCCGGCTGGGTGGCGTGGTTGGTTTGTCGCTGGCCTTCTACACCCAAGGTTGCTGGTTCGACCCCGGCCCAAGTCGGTGGATTTTCTTGATGCAGAAAATCGACAGCGGCCTTGTCGTATGATTATACGGCATGTGAAAGATCCTTGGAGTGTCTATTTGGCTTTGATGCTCTCGGCAAAATTAAATCCTAGTACAAAGTTTGCATCGTCAAGAGCTCGGGTGCCTCTCTCTGTGGAGGAAACTGGGCTTTAAAATTGCTTGCTGTAATTGGTATTGCCTATATGGTGCAGCACTAAAAAGTGGTACCAGCTCCTGTGGAATATACTAGGTCTGCAAAAGGTTTAAAATACCAAAGCGCAGCCCCATTGAAAAAAAATGATACCAATTTATTTGTCCATCAAAAAACTGTAGCTGCAAACTTCTAGTGCTTTCTATTGATCTTTTAATTGAATCTTTGCAGTATTTCTTCAGGATTCCAAAATGAAGTCCAAATAAATTTCTCTTTTATTCTAAACCATAATACTTGTAAATTTTTCATAAGCATTTTGGACAATTTTTAATTAGTTTAATATAAAAGCTTAAATTTGCTACATAAAAAAAAACTTATATTGATTTCAGATACCTAAAAAATTATGTCTCATTTACCAAAAGCATATAGCCTCTGAACAAAAAGATCAAGAAGTAGATAAATTGAAAGAAAAATGTTATGAAAAACTCCATGTTACTCATAGAAACCTAATGAATTCATTGTGCATGTGTTTTGATCTTATTTTTGTAAGTAATTGCTTTTTATTACTTATCTTTTTTTAAAAAATTTATTATTACCACTTCAAAAAATTGCTTTTTAGAATGTTTTATTAAGTGACTCTTTTGAATTTGCTTTTTATATTTTTGATTTTTATGCACATATACATACACATTATAGGTTTAATATTCTTGGAACATTATAACTAAAATTTGTAGTTACATTCTTTATAAGAAATCAGATTTATATCTTGTTTGAACATGTCAAATATAATTGAAGGATCCGAGATAAATAAAATAAAACCTCTTAAGAAATGCTAGGATGTTTTGCTAGTTGATATGTGCTTTATAGGGGTTGTAAGATAAGAAAAAAACAAAATTAAACAAATTCACAATTTTAAAAAAAAACTATATGTTGAACAAAAACATGTATCTTGGATAAAAATGAGTTTCAATAAAGAATATGATTTTTCCTAATCAAAAGCAATGCTGCATTTATCTAAGACTTGAAATCAAGTTGAGATTAAGCTATTTTCCCCACTTTAAAATAAGCTTTCCAATTTATTCTTTGTCCTTTTTAAGATATGATAAATGGTTGAATGGCATTCCTTTCGGACACATAGGAATGATTGCCATTATCAATGATGAGTCAATTTAAAATACTTTGAGATGAAATTATGGCACCAATAGCCTTTTTTTTTTAAACTTTTGCAGTGAAATGGCATTCATTCCACATCTTCTTGAAATTAAATACTAATCATCAGTCTTTCTTGATGCATATGGACAACCCTATACCGATCTTCAGCTAATCCTACTTCCAAATTTTGATTTCAAGTCTAGGAATGACATTTTTGGACATTCTTGTCTTGCTATACGATAAATTAAAATTAAACAATTACTAAAAGATTTATGGCTGTCCAAACACTGATTGCTCTACATTATTCAAAGTTACTACAGGAATTATTTTAGTAAAAAAAAGGTACTATTCTCAAATCTCTTTTTGGTGCCAAGAAGGATCCCATAGAATTGTGGAAAATTGCTGTTCATTATCCATGTCTCTGAAAGAGCATGCACGCCATTTACTTTCCTGCTGCAAATCAAATTTTTCTCTCATGACAAAAATTAAAACTGTTTAAAAATACAAATTACATATACTTATTTAGAGAATCAATTAAGGCTATGCATTAAGGAACTTAATCCGAATATTCAATTACTTTCAAGCAAAAAAGAAATTCAGACATCCTACTGACTTTAATTTTCCATCAGACAATAAAATTGTTCTTTGTATTATTGCTATGTTAGATTTTTATGATTTAATATTATAATTTTCTATCATATTTGTTTTTATTGTAATACATTTAATTATGATGCTGATGTGTTATAAATCGGATTTAAAGTGGTATTTAATTTAAAATTTAAAGATCTAAATATATGTAATGTATTCATTTTGTTAAGAGTCATAGGTTGTAGTAGTCATTGACAAATGAATTAATCTCTAGAAAAAAAAATCTAGGAATTTGTTACTTTATTTTAAACATTAGGAGAGATTGAATTTTGTGCAACATTTCACAACAATTACCAAATAATGAAAGAGACAGGATAATGATTTTCTATGTCAAAATCAGTAAAAAAATATAATCATTTATTCAAGTGAAGAGAAATAGTAGTTATTTTTAGAACTGGTATATCGTTGTTGTTGTCTTATCCATATAGTGAAATCAAAGAAGTGTTTTTTGGGGAAAGCTTCAATTGCACAGTAAGGCATGTGTAAGATATTTTTTTCTGTGGAAATTATGAATAAATCTGTCAAAATACAGGATCTAATCCTTTTAAGGAATAATCTCTAATAAATCTGTCAAAATAATGGGTTTAATCCTCTTAATGCCAAAATGAAATTAAAAAGGCATTTTGAAATATGGTAATGATAATTAAGATACACAAAAAAGTATACTGGGTGGGAGTTTAATTTAATATATTAAGCTGTCAACAATTAAATTAGTATTAAATTGTTGTATATATATTTGATATTTTTCATTTTTATTTAGCTTCTTATGACTATAGTTTAAGGTTTATATTTTTTTAGAATAATTTTTGTCCAAAACATTCATTAGTACATTATTATATAGTATGTTACTTTTATATATGGCAATTCAGGAGAAAAAGTGCTTGCACCTAGAATCTAGTTGGAGTGAAGGAATGCTATTGTATTATGAAATATATCGGTAATTAAAAGGGTTTAGTGAGATGCTCATAGCTGTTTTGGCCAAAAATATGAAAATATTTTATTCAGACTTTGTCAATGTTGATATAAACAATGTTAAAATACTGAAGAAGAATTTGCTAGTCTATGATTTAAAATTCATCATTATCTTGTCTTTATCTTAATTAAAAGAAATTATAAAAATAGCTTAACTTATAGAAAGGCTCTCTTAATTAACAAATAAGTATTACTAAACATAACAAATGAAGCATCTAATGCAATATTTTTTTTAACTATATTGGATAATTAAGTGCATTTCTATATTTTTAAGTACAGTAAAACCTCATTAATATGGTTTAATTAGGGCTGTCTAAGTAATCTAGATTAAACAAAATAATTTAAGTATACAGCTAAACACTCTGTAAAATAAACAGAACCTTTAAAATAAGACAATAAAATGTTAAATAATTGCCCAAAAGAGAATGCAAATCAAGGGGGAAGTGCTTTCATTACTTATGGGATTCGTATTGGGTAGAAAATATTTTTGGAGCATTACAATTTTGCATCATATTATACATTTTTTAAAAATAGCAGTTTTCTACACTTAAAAATAATTCTTATTAGATTTCCTTCCTACTGTATTTGAGTAATTTCTAGAAAAAATGAAGTCCAAAAATAATTTAAGTATCAGAATTTCTGAACATTTCATTTAAATGTATCAACTTATTAATAAAATAATTAATAAATAATAATTTTTTTTAAAGTTCTGTTTTTTAAAATGTTATGTTTATGCTTTCCCATAGTATGGTTTATACAATGCTTAAGTTTGTGATTAGTAATCTAGATTTAAGGGAGAGGGGAGTCATAAAAATGGGTACATTCAATATTGAGGTTGGTTTATTCTGTTGTTGATTGTTTAATTTTATTTGTATGAGATACTTTTAGTTTTATAATTTGATATTTTCCTGCATCCCACCAAAAAATTTTATATCTAATTTTTTATAAGGCAATTGTTTATCTAAAAAAATACCATGTAATTAAATGTGCAAATAAAATTTATTCACATATATTTTGATCCTTTATTTATGCAACAAGTAAATAATTTATTTATTTTTGTAGGAATTGGTGAATACATTTGAAATTGAAATTTCTTCAATAATACAAAAATACTTGCAAGATGTTCATGAATTGTTTCAAGAAATCATGAAAATTGATGAGTTATATATTTTACAGTTAAAAGAATTTTATTTTAGGTTATTTAATACTGGATCCATTTATGATATGGAAGTAAAGGATCATACTGGTAAGAAAATTGAACTTGATCCAATATTTAAACAGGTATGTAGATTGGAATTAATTACCATCAAGATTGTATCATTTCTATTACTAGCTTGATTTTTTCCTTATACGGTCCGACCCCAATTTAACAAATTTTTCTCTCCCCCAGATTAAAATGAAGGTAAAAATCCCTAGTTAACAAATAATAACCTCAATTTAACAAATTATCTCATTGGGGAAAAAATTTTATTAGCTTGTATGATAATTTTTTTTTTTTTTAAATTATGTCTTTTTTTGTCCAGAACAGAAAAAGGATTTTTCTTGTTAGCAAATTTCAACAGGAAAGGAAGCAGACCATTATTAGACTTAACAGGGGCAGATGAGTCATGAGTGTAACCTATCCTGTAAATTTTGAATAGGGCAGGAAACTTTTTTTCTTAATCCATCCCACTACACAACACAATGTATATTTTCAGATTTTAATTATTCTGTTATATTTGATGGTGGATTGCCTATCATTGCAGCTGAAGTTTAGGAAATTGTTGATTAGTTAGAGCCAATGAATAGTAATTTTGATTCAGAAATTAATAATGAAACTCTTATCAAAACTGTTACATTGTATGGAAACTGAAAAAATACCTCATGCAACATGATGTAAATAATGTAGTATTTGCTTCTCTGAATAAAATTTGAAAAGAATTCTTTCATATAAAAAATCAAAAAGATTTTCAAACATATATTAGTCACTATTTTAAAATTTCCTATTAACTGGTGCATAATAAGTCATTAATAGTATTTTTAGCCTTTTATTAAAAAGCATGTAATTTCTGAATTTGGATATTTTGTGTAGTTGCTTATTATAGAATTTCCACAAAAGGTAGGTGCAAAAAATTTACATTTTGTTTAGACCTGATATACCCCTGATTTAATGAACAAAATGTTCAGTCCTGATGAATTCGGTAAATTGGGGTCTGACTGTATTTGTTTTTTTAATTAGATTTTACTTTTTAAAAAGTAAGTAAAAAAAGTTAAGTTACTTAAAAAACTGTTTTACTACTATAAATTTTTTAAAAAAACATTAAAAATTGAATTTTTCAAGTACTTGACTAAAATTTAATTGAAAACCCAATTAAAAACTATTCTGCCTTTTGTGTAGTAAAGAAATTGCAAATTAGGTGTTAACCTCCCATTATTAAATTAATAATTGACTCTGAATGATGTATTTATTAACAAATAAAAATCTTTTTCCTAAGAAATAATTTCAAGATTTAATTTGCACATACTTATCAGGTAAAAGATGTTTTTAAATTATTTCTTTGCTTGCTTCTTATATATAATTCTACATTCCATTTAAGGGCATAAAAGCCAATATATAAATATATATACTGTATTTACTCAAATCTAAGCTGCTCCCAAATTCTCAACATGCTTTTGTGAAAAAATTTTATTGATTCTAAGCTGCACCCCTAATTCTCTACACAATTTTGAGAAAAAATTGTGTGAAAGGTTTATCGATATCAGATACTTTAGAAATTTTTAAAAAACCTTTTTATGAGAAATAATAATAAATTAATTAGAGTTTACTTTACCAATATTAAAAACTTTCAAATACATACATGAACTTATAATTACTCTAACCATTAGTATCATGTTACTCCCATTGTCACAGCTGATTTCAGAATCAGTGCAAGCATCGTCATTTTCGAACACAGAGTCATATCTTTCATGCCATTCTATGCATTTTTTATTCAACATTTTTTAAAAGAATGTATTATAGAAGATTGTGAAAGAACTATTATAAAGACTGTTGAACATTTACGAGCAAAAGTTATATTGACATATGTTTGTTTTATCCATGTCAAATTATCAGTGACCCCTGCTCTATTTCTGTTTTTTTCTGCATATAAAATAACCTCCCTTTTCATACTTGTGTCATAGTGAATATGTCTTGATGCTTTTACCAATATCTTTGATGCTTAGATGATTAAGAGTAACAAAAAAATTTCCTAAATGCGAGCAGACATCAAAATTTAGGATGGACTGAATACTGGAGATAAACTGTGGAGTGGGATAAGTCATTGATTGATTCAAGTGGCTAGAATGGATGGTAACATTTTTCCTTTCAAAAGGGATGAACACTCAATTTCCCCCATCCAACAAATGTTTTGCCTTTGATTCTGAGCCATACCTGATTTTCAGTAGCATTAACACTTAAAAAAAATAGTGCAGCTTATAGATTCGAGTAAATAGGGTGACTGTGCTGCACTAATTATAATGCCTCTTCAATCATTTCTATTTTTTTAGTAAAAATTGCAACTTTTTGAAATTTTTTTGAAAAAGTAACTTTTTAAAACAATTATACTTAAATGCATTTGTGTATGTGTAATGTTAGAAATCAAACATTTTATTGGTAAAACAAAAAAAATTTGAAAAGCTTTTTAAAAAATGTTGGAAAAAGCTTTATCTTTTATTTGTTTATTATCTAAAAGTTTCTAACTTAAAAAATTTTTGAATTTTTTTATTTTAAATGGATTTATGCAATGAAATATTAAAAACTATATCATCTTTGAAAATTGTCAAGAATTAACTTTTTTTTTAATAAATAATTTTAAAATAGTTTTTATTTTTAGTTCTGCTTTTTAGAATTTTATACTTGCTTTTAAATTTTCATTGAGGAATAATTTTTAACAACCAAGAATGTTTTTATCAGTTTTTTTTTTTGGGTGCTATTTTTGAATTCAGCTGAGTTGACTTCATATATTGCACTGTTTTTCAAATTAGCATGCAGATAATTTGTGTTACACATGAACTTTTTACTGTATCAGATTTTTTTCCCATCAAATGTAAAAAAAAAGTGCATTTTTAGTTTTAAAAAAAGATACATCAAAATTAAAAGTACATTTCTTTAAAAGGATGAGGGCTTTAGGAAATTTCTTGCATTTTTATTTCAAATTTTGCACAAACTATGTCTGGTTTCATTTTTTGCTACATTAATAACATTAAAAAAAAACCAACAAAATACAGTTTACAAAATGAAGAGGGGGTCCATAAAAATAAAGAGCAATATTAGGGGGGGGAGATGTTTATTTGAACATAATTTTTATGTGTGTATATATAGAAATATTTTCTGTGGTTTGGGATTTAATTTGTTTGTTGATATGATTAAGTAGAAGAATATTAACCAACCAAATAATTGTTAAAATTTTATGAAACATATTATAAATACTGTAACTGTGCTTTAACTTTTTTATGCAAATTAGTAATAGCAATGGAATTTCTACATGATTCATATCTTTTTACAGGCTTGTTTAATTACATTAAAAGTTGATGATATAAGATTTTTTCAATTATATGCAAATTTGTTAATTTTTTACCATTGTGTACATTCATTTCATTTCATGAAAATATTTTCTTCATACATTTTTTTTTTCCACGAAAAATAAACTATTTCAAAGAAGATTCACAGTTTTTTAATGTTTTTAACTTTAATAGTTTCAACAGTATATGCAAAAAAATTTATATCTACTATGTTTATATGGTTCAAATATGAAAGAACTAAAACTCTATTTATATATACATGTTTTAATATTAAATTATTTTCTGAAGAAAAAAGCTTTTTGTAATGTTTTAAAAACTAAATTTATTTGTTCATCAACATTATTTTTAATTGGCAATGTTTAATATCTTTGCATTTTTAAGCTTTTAACCAAAAAGGAGTTTGTTGATATGGCACTGAAGATGGCTTTAACAATACATTCTGCCTTGTTGCAAAAGAAAGTAAAGAAGCTAAAAATTTCTCTTGAAAATTATAAGAAAGACACTTTAAACAGTGTTCTTGAAAATGATGTACTTGTAAAACAAAATGAGCAGATTAGAAATATAGTTGCCTTTTCTAATAAGCAGAAATATATCATAGATAAATTTTTTGCCAATCATATTACATTCAAACATTATTTGGGTTACAATTAATGCTGTATTATTATTTTTATTATTGTTTTGTTTGTGCATTAATAAAAAAAAAAGTTAAAAATAATTTTAACTCTTTTCATGCATCATGAATGTAAAGAAGTATTAATAAAATTTTATTAAATTAATATGTGTAATGATTCTTAAATGCATGGTTTCCAATGTAAAATATATCCTTAAGTAACTATTTAAAATATGAATCCCAATTTCTGATAATTTAATCTATTTATCGTTTTCTCAGAAACTATTGAAACTAAGGATTTGTAAAATTCTACAATTAATAAATAGATGTGTGTTTTGTATATTTTACCAGTTTGTTCTTTTCAAACAATACTTTGTTTTAAGATTTATTATTTTTCTTAAATGACTTTTCTTTTAGAAATTAGATTGGGGAAAAAAGCTGAAGTACATTTTTAAATATCCATGTTTAAGTATTTAATTTTAAAAAGAAGAATATAGCATAAAAATTTTATAACATTTTAGAGTAAAAATGAAAAGAGATTTTAAATTTACCAGTAATTGAAATCTGATGTAGCAGTGGTCTTACAATTTTATTTTTCATGTAAATATTCTGTTAAACATTTATTATGTAAAATTTTAATAATATTAATTTATAACTTATTTTTCATTAGGAAGGAAACAGGAAAGTTGATAATTTGATTAAATGATATCAATGAGATAAAGTTTAATTTTAGAATTCATGTGACTATTTTTTATTTTACTCTTTTTCTTTAATTGATAATGCTCTATTAATTGTTCACCTTACAAGGATAATGAATAAGTAATAAAAATATGTGTTAGGTATGAAAAATATATGTCATGCTTGCTTATATAAATAAATGTTTATGCTACAGAAATTTTTAAAGACATTTCAATTTTGTGTAATGTATTCACTTATAGTAACAAATTATTTGGAAACATTGTTTTGGTTTGTTTTTCATGTGTATATTTTATTTACAAGGCAAGTTTCATTTGAAATAACAGAATGTAAAACTACAAAATTGCAAAAAGTCTCTAAGAAACTAAAAGGCACAGAGCATTGGCTAGATATTGTCTAGCGTACTACATGACTTAGAATTGCTGCTTTCTAATTTGCTACTTGACTCGGAGAAGGAGGTACTGAAATAAAAAAGAAAAGAAAGAATTCAATATAAGATACAATTTAATGATAAAAATATTTCATTTAATTTTGCACAGTAAAATAATTTTTGCATGATTGGACACATCATAAATTTAAGCATTTGTTTTACAAAAATTTATTTTTTAGTAATATTATTATTATTCATTTTAAACAAGAAAAACATATAATTTTTTACTCATTAGCTGGGAAATAACACAATAGTGACAGAAAATAAGGTATATTTTTAAACTATATTTCTCAATGTATACTTGTAAATTGCTTATTATTTAAAAAACAGAAGATAAAAGCAGAATTCTATGAGCTTAGATGATTTTAGTCCTTATACATTTATTTGTAATCTTTAACGTACATTCAATCTATAACATTTACAAACATCTTTAATAAAGCTTTTTTTTTTTTAGTTTAAATTCATCCTAAAATTAAAATTAGTGGAAACACCTTTCACACATATTTATAAAATTATAACAAATTTATGATTGCACAAAAAATTCTTATTAATGAAATATTATTTAATTTTTCTTATTGCTTTCTACTACTTTAAATATACCAAATTGAATATGAATGAATTAATGAAATACTAAAATTAATAAATAATAACTTGAATTATTTTTATTTCATAGAATTTATTATTTAAAAAATAAATATTGAACAAAAGGAGACCAAACTTTCTTAAATAGTAAGAACTATGAAAAATGTTCAGATATAAATTAATATACATTTTTAAAATACACTAACTGATTAATGTTATGATAGAATTAAAATTTTAACCCTTTTTTAACAAAAGTTTCAAAAGGCATTTTTTTTAAATTATATTATTTACTCTGTAATTTATTATTTCCTTGGTTAATTTGAATTCAAAAAACATATTTCATTTGGAAGTGATATACAAAAAATATGAAAAATATCAGTAACTTATTTTTCTAAATTAATGTTGAAAGAAAAATAGAATTTTTTTTTTAATGTTGCATATGCTTAATTTTGCATTTTTAGTTCTTACAAACAAAATTCATTATCAAATAAATATTTGATGTTAATGAGCTCAAATTGAATATTTGTTACCACTAACCTCTTTTTGTTAGAACGCCGTCCAATGTGTAAAACTACTGGACCTTGTTTGATTTTTTTGAATGCTGCAATTGCTTCAGAATGAGATAGTCCTTGTAAAGTCTGACCATTTAAAGTATAAATTTCATCTCCTGTGAAATATTAATTTATAATATATGTAAAAACAGATATGTATAATTCATTTATAAAAAATACAATTTTTATTTTAAAAACATATGTAAACTTTTAAAACTATTTAGCTGTTTTTAATAAGTACCAAAAATTAGTATATTACTTTAAATTCCATTTAAAATGACTTATTTAAATTTAAACAAATTTAAATGTTTGGAAGAAAATTTTGAACATTAAATCTAAAAATTAAAAAAATGTATTTTAAGATTTATATGCAAGTATTCAGCAAGTTTATGAATGTTCTTGCCATACACACATTATTCCACTGAACATTATTGTATCTATAAAAAAAACAACTATTTTTAAATCATAAAAGGGCATGTGGACATTATGTAGAATAGGAATTACGGATCTCACCTTCTTTAAGGCAACCAGTTTCGGCAGCTTGTCCATTCACAAAGATAGTTTTAACATAAAAACCAAGTTCTCCTTTTGGCGAATCTTTGCCTCCAACGATACTAAAACCTAAACTTTTTCGACCAGGTCCTTTTTCAAACACTACTGTGTGTAATGATAGCTGAGAAGATTTAGGACGCCTTGGAAGAGTACAAATGCCATTGCTTCCCATCTAAATACATATATATTCATATGAATTTAATAACAGAATTAAAAGATTTTATCATTTCTGACATTATTACTTGAGATTTACAAGTTTGCACTCCAGAATGGTTTTAAAATTGTATTGAGATAATTTAATGCATTCACTTCAGTGAATTTCCCAGAAATCATTCAAATGTTTTTTTAACCTAAATTTGTATCTTTAGAGCTACAACTTTATTTGAAATTAATTAATGCATTACCAATATATATATACACACAGTTTTTAAACTAAATATATATATATAAAGTTTACAAAAAAGACAGGTCAATTTAACGAGAGTTCAAGCGTAATATAATTTTTAAGATATATCATAAGATTCTTTAATAACTGTGTGTAATCAAACATATAATGCAAAATGAGATTGTTCACATTTTAAAAAATGAAGCATATTTGAATATTTTTTTAATATTTCTGAAGAAAAGCAGGTAGCCAAGTGGTCTAGACATCGGATCATGGCTAGCGTGTCATGAGTTCGATCCCAGTACCACTGAAGACCCGCCGTGTAGGGGAGTGATGCACGTTAAATCTGTCGAGAGCTCAAACGTCCTCCCGTTGGTATGGTGTGGTAGTTAGAAGAGGGGGTGCCAGCTCAGGTGTCGTCCGCGTCACTTGACCATGGTTCAAAATTACGCGGACCGTCGCCAAAAAGCCCTCGTGTAGCTGAACAGTGCGACGTTAATATTCACTCATTCACTGTAGAATAATTGATTGTCATTCAATCAATAAAACACAATTACAGAAATAATTTAAAATTAATACTTGCTGTGCTATTTGAATGTTCACTATATTAGTGATTTAAGAAAAAAGAAGCTTCACTGACTTTTATTAGCTATTTATCAGGAGATTTGAATAAATTTATTTGCTCAAATAATCTATTTTACTAACCTTATTAACAATTCATCATTAAATTGTATTCAAAATGATAGAAATACTTACACGTTCATTATCTATCCCTGACTTTGGAGGTAAATCTGGATGCGAGAGCCTGTTATCTGCTTTGCAATAAGAGGAAACATCCGTTTGCCAATGCCTTAGCCTGGGAATGACATTTGACACCTGAACATTCGATTCATGTAATTCTGGTACAGGTGGTAAAGTGTTTTGAAGTCTGGAAGTATCTTCTTTAAAGCATAGGTCTTCAGAAAGCTGTCAGTATAGAATAAATAGATAAACTTTCTTCTAATTTGATAGAAAAACTGAATATACTTTGTGTTATGCAAAAATGAAAACATTTAAAACAAACTTGGCCTATTGAATAAAAAATATACTTATGATGTACACTTATAAATAAATCAAATTGAATTTTTATTGGAGTTTTAAAAAGTGAACAAAAACGAATTTAGGAGTGTGATAAGTAATAATTTTTAAAAAAATTCAAAAGGTCGCTGTTTTTTTTTTTTTTAAACGGGCTCTAACTATATTTAACACTCTTTGAAATTGTTTTCAAAAACTTCTTAAATGCATGTGTCATACGACTACAAACGATTGGTTGATATTAAAGTCACTTTGAACTAGACAGGAAATGTGGTTCAAGAGAAATATTAAAATGTAACACAAAGTAAAAGTAACATGTATGCTTTTTTACTTTTGTATTTTAAATTTCTTCCAATTTAATATTTTAAGCAAATTTCAATTATGATTTGAGAAAAATAATAAGAAATAATTGTCTACACACTAAACATATATGTTTAAATATTTTATTTGAAGATTATAAAGGAAAAATTATTATAAACAATTTATTTATATATATTGTTGCATCATATAATTACTTTAATAAAGATCATAATTATTAAAGAGTAGATGTATATTACCTCTCTTGCTAATAATAAATGCATTTCTGATTCAGGTACTCGTAGTAATCGCCGTGCTTCTTCCAAACCAACTCCTTGTAGCTTTTGACCATTCACCATGAGCAATTCATCGCCTTTAAGTAGTTTGCCACTCCTGTAAATAATTTTAAAAAACAATAAGTTAAAGGAATAAAAAAAATATTTAAATTAAAAATTCTAAAATTTAACAAAAAATCTGTACATCAGTATCAAAAATGAATAACGAAGTGTATTTTCCTACTAGTGCACGTCAAACTGAATATTACGTGTAGATTTCCTGCACAAAATGCATGGACTTATACAAGTAGTATTAAGTTTGTCAAATGTGCAACGCAGTTAATGTAATTTTTAACAGGAATTATGCCATAAATTTTTGGAAACGAACAGTATTGCTCCTTTAACGGAATAATTTTAAAGAAATTTGATTATGTGAGAGAGTTTAAAAGAGGACTGGATTTCTATAGTTTGAGTAAAAGTTTATAAATTTAAATTACATTGCTTTTAATATCTTTATACTTTATTATGTTTACTCATTAAACTCAAAAATTCCACATTATATTTGATTATTTTATGTGTCAAGGTTAGTACTTTTTATGCAAAAGTTCCAAATTTCAGAAAAATCGATACCAAAGGAGAGATTAACTTTGATTAGTTCAGAATTCTTTTCCGAACGAATGACAGGAAAAGGAACTACGTCTAGTCGATTATGCCAATTGGGATTTCAAAAAGAAAGGTATATGTGTAACAGATTTCTTACGTTAAGTAAATATAGTCATTTCCTCTTCAGGAAATAATCAGCAAAGATTAATATTTGGCTTAGAAATTGTATACATTAAATACTACAGTATCTCCACATATTTCTTACTTATCTGAACTCAGTGACCAAGGCCTACTCTGCCCATCTCGGTATGTGTGACCTTGGAGCCTGGGTACATGAGCAGATGGTCAAGTCTGACGTGAAAACCCCCAGATTTAAGTTCCCAAGCAAGCTTGGTACTCATTAATCGATCCACGGAAGGGATGAAAGGCTGAGTCGACCTTGCCCAGCTTGGGGTTTGAACCTCGGACATGTGTGGAAGTGCGATGCACTAACACTCAGCCACTGGGCTTCATATATTTCTTACTACTTCATAATAAATAATTGATTCTTTGTTTTTGTATCTTTACGTAAAGCAACTTAGTTTAAATACATAAATATTTCGCAATATCTAATCAAAATAGAAAATCTCTCACATAAATCCACACCAGTAAAATAATATATATATATAGTAGAAGTTCAATTCGATTTAACTTACAACAAGCTAACATTATTCTAGATAAATGGCTTTAGTTTTCGGATTCCAACCCGCAACTTAAATGAGAACATTGCCTTAACTATTAAAATAATGTGATCCTTAAGTTATAACGACAATTAATAAAATTTCAGTAGCTTGAATTCTCCAGTTTAAATAATTACCATTAGGATACATAGTTGCATTATTTTATGTTATTACAATAAAAATATGTATATTAATTAAAAAATCTTATTTTTGCCCCCTCTGTACTAATTTTTATGCATCCCAAGTTTGTTTTATACATGTATCTGTATACAAAACATTGTTTTGCGTAATTATGAAAGTGTTAAATATTAATCTCCCTTTTCCTCTGAAACAAATTACCGTAAAATCCATTAACGGACGCGCGTTATACGCCGGGTATAAAAATGAGAGCTTTAAAAATAGATGAATACAGAAAAAAATTAGGCTTCTACATATATCGAATTACTGTTAATGAAAAAGAAATGACATTCCTTATGAACTTAAAAGGGTTGTAGTTCTAGAAATATACTATTTTTCTCCTAGGGGTCCGGA
The DNA here is from genome assembly GCA_019973975.1 of Trichonephila clavata. NCBI lineage: Eukaryota > Metazoa > Arthropoda > Arachnida > Araneae > Nephilidae > Trichonephila > Trichonephila clavata. Next base: position 67,807 of record BMAO01036075.1, read on the forward strand.
CACCCCCCAAAGCCCTTGAGTTTCTTTCGATTGATGATAATCCTATATATATATATATAACGTAGCATTTCATAAAGTACTTGTAATTAACATTTTTTTATTAATTAATGCTAATTATAAATTCAATAATTTATTTTTTACTGTTTTTTGTTAACAAAATCAGAAGAATCAATTGGTGTTGTCTTGAGGCATGATACGAGTTGGGAGACTTTCGACCATGGACTCCCCCTTTGAAAAAATTTTGTGTGCGCTTCTGGTTGTTTCGCATTCCCATTTTCCAATTAATATTTGTTGGATATATATATATATTGTTCGTATTCTGTTCATTATTTTCTGTGAGTAACGTTTTTTTAGAAAGTTTTATTTTTCGCTCATAGAGATGCTTACAATTATGAATTGTCCATACACTGCTCCTATATTTTAAATCTATCTGCTCCAAAAAAAAAGAGCTCATAAAAGTTATACAGTACGATCAAATTTGAGCGCATTCAATTCGTATTGTATTCTATCTTTAACTGTATCTGTCTGTGACTCCTACTCCAATGGTTCTTTGACTTTTCATTTGAAGCATCTTGCCAAGAAAATAACAATAAAAAAGGTTTATCTAATGCCGAAAACAAAATTCTTAGGGTTTTGGAGGACAGCCAGGCATCACATTCACGTTTTAGAAATGAATCATGGAGCAAAATATCAAAAGCGAAAACATATGAAATAATCATCGCGCATAAAAATATCTTGTTAATTATTATTATTATTTTAAAAATTAAACTTAATATTTAATCATTCTACTGAATGCAAGTATGATAAAATTCTCATTGTGCAATATTACAAACATCTGTTATATGAAAAAAGTAAGTTTCTCGCTCCTTCATATTTTATATTGGTAAAGATGCCTTTTTTTAAAAGAGGACAAAGCTGGAGGGGGAGAATTTGGTGTTGGAGTAGCTTTAGGAAACTAAGGCTATTTGGACAAACATCATTGTTCTCGTTAAGTCAATTTTAAAATCCTATCGATGTGCGAAAAATACATTGGTTCTAACTCTTAAAAAACATTTTTGAATGAATCATATATATATATACTTTTTGCAATTCTACAATATAGGAAATGTATTTTATTTAATTATATCATATGCACACAATGAATTTCAATATATCTTTCAGAACAGGTGTATATTTATGTATAAAATTCAAATTCTGAAAAAAGTATCAATTAAATTATATACTTATTCTTTCTATAAAACTTTTTGTAGAATTATTGTTCGTTTCCACATATTGAATAAAGCAAATCAGAAGCTATCTGTTAACAAATCAAGAAAGTTTTACATTTTTTTTTTTAAAGAACTTCCTGATTATTTTCTTATTTTCATTCTTTAATGTAGCACTAAGTGACTCAGCTATCTGATATTCTCATTAGCCACAATGAATAATCCATTTCGAAATATGTTTACTACACAATTAAATTTCAGAGACATTTCCGTTAAAGAGTTGTTAATGAATTTCCTAAAACCGCAGATGCTAAACAGAACTTAGATATTTCTTCGGTTTTAATAATTTAAGAATGGAGCGAAACTAATCTAAATAATTCAGTTTAATTTAATTAAATTGTTCTTTCTATGTTTTTTTTTCATTAAATTTACAAGTAATCCAGAACATTGTATCCAATTTCTTCATTGGTTTGATGCATTTGTATTATTTTTTATTGCATTAAAAATATTATTTAGCGACAAACTAGAATTAAAACGAAGAAAAAAATTAAATCCCTAACTAAGCCAATGGTATTACTTGAAGGACTTTTTAAGAAGCATGCCTTCAAATTTTCTAAACTCCATGGTTAAAAGAAATTGTTCATGATGACGAGCAAAATTATATAAAGAGGTATCTATCCCAAGACTGTATGTTTTCATTCGCTAGCTATACGAATATCGTGCACAGAGTTGTAGAGAGTATTAGTGCAAGTTTGATGCGAAAATTAGATTAAAAACTTCGATGCGAATTGAAGGTTTGTGAAGTATAAGTAAAAATAAAAAATTGCTATTCTCACAAACTGCTTGAATAAACGTGTACCTTCTAAGAACATGCAATTATCTTTGATTATAAATTCGAATATGGTTTAATCGCTAAAAAATCTAATGGGAAAAGAAAAGTAATATTTTGAGAAATATCTTCAAAAGCAAATGCTTCGTTTAGTTTGATGCAATTTTGAAGAGTAACCAGAACTGTTTTTATATATATCTTCTCGATTGAAAACTAAAACCTATTCATAACATATAGTTGTTTTTTAATTCAATGCGAAATGCACTAAGCTTAAATATTAAACAATATGTGTTAGCTGATAGTATATTTTTGAAGTAAATTTTTAAATTCATAACATTTTATTCTATGGTTTTTTTCCTCCCTTTTTTAAATACAAAGTAATTATTAGAGTGTATTTTTAAATAAAAGCTTCAGCACATTTATAGTTGTATTGTAATGCGGAAGCCTGGAGTAGATTTCACACTCAGCTAGAGGCTCGTCCGCGTTAGTTGAACATGATTTAAAATTACGATATTTGTCTCTAAATCAAGTAGCTCTCGGGTAGCTTCTAAAATGACTATAAATCAAGCTAGCAGTTGATTATTTTCATTTTAACAGAAACAAGTGATATAAAAAAAATTAACGTCAATTCCTACTTTATTAGAAAAACGTACTGGCGCCATCTGTTGCAGTTAATTGTAACTACGACGAAAATAACGCAGGATAATTTTAAAAAATTTGTGGTGGAATCTAAATAAGCCAGTAACAGCCTCCGTACAGGAGTGATCTCTTTTGTCTAGTGGTAAGTTACGCGCTTGCGAATCGGAAGGTACCGAGTTCAAACCTCCGATATTGGTGACCTCGGCTGAAAAGAAAAACGCAAAATCTTCTGATGTTCATGGTGCATCTACCTGCAAGCTAAGTCGTCAAAACTCACTTGGCGCAGCAAAGTCGTTGAACCCTCTCGACGCAGCAAAAGTCGTCAGCCTCACTTGACGCAATAGTAGCAACTCCCACGCTCGCCATAACAACAAATATCCCGTTCATTCGCCTATCCACCGACTCACTGGTGGGGGAGTACTGTGGTGGAATCTAAATAAGCCAGTAACAGCCTCCGTACAGGAGTGATCACTTTTGTCTAGTGGTAAGTTACGTGCTTACGAATCGGAAGGTACCGAGTTCAAACCTCCGATAAATTTAATTAATGAATTAAAATTGAAAAAAAAAATTTTGCATCAGGTTTCCCCTACTACAAGTTTAAGAAAAGATGTATTTGAACTTGATTGGATGAATAGAAAGTATTTTATAAACGATTGAAAGTTTGAACAAGATAAATATTGAGAGAGTGTGAGCTAACAGTAGGAATTGAAAAATACATTCATTTAGTCCATTGATATTCATTTTGCAAAATAAATCACATAAATTAAATATAAAATGCTAAACATATATATTTATTTTCTTTTGTGGTGTTTTTCAATTAAAGTAAAGAACGGATGAAATTTTAATAATTTTTAAATATCTATACTAACACATGAATTTGTTACATATATGACAGAGAAAATCTTATTTAAAATATTTGTATATTGGAAAGATAGCATTTGCGTTTTTTCTGGAATAGAAATGTATATTTATTTAATAAAAAAAAAGGTTAAAATAAATTACCGACACACTTAAATACCTAAGATCCATTTTGTTTGTTGAAGAACTGTAGTATATGAAAATCCAAGATAATTCACATCAATTTTTCACTTAAAAAATTACAACTATTTCAGAAAAAAATTTAAAGAATAACTAAAATCTAATGAATGAACATAATTTTAAACTAGTGAGGAAAAGGAATATAGTAAGTGAAAATTTAAAAATTCGGTATAATAATGTGTACATTCGTATATTTAGACGGAACAGAATATTTTTATCTAATTTTTCAGCTATGGAATAAAAACAGTAATTAATTCTCTCACTCTCAATTGTTTTTTCCTCTCAATATTTGCAATTAATAGATATCTTTAGTGGAAATTGGGAAAAATTGATATTAGATACGAAAACAAATGAAGGCACGCGCAATTTGAATAGGTAAAAATTTGGTGTATATGTTACCGCGTGTTAAAGTGTATAATTCAGTTATTTCATAGAATAACTAAGTTTTTCATGAAATAACTAGACAAGTCAGTTAAAGTACATAATAGATGAAAATTTTCATACTTTACCTGGTTTTTCTATGAAATAGCTAATGATAGACCGTTAAAGTGAAAAATGAACAATTTCTAAGTTATTTTGTAAATTAATTGGTTATAAACAACTAAAATCTATAGGAAAATGCATTTTATCCCTATTACTGATGATTAATCGATAAATAATAAGGAAAAGCACATGATATAATTTATTATATATATATATATATATATATTCCTCATATTAGTAACAATAGTTAAACAGAAAGGGAAAAAAAGAATATGTTGCAGAAATAGTTATATATAAGTATCAAAAAAATCTATATGCTAGGAAGAAAAACAGTTGTTTCATAAAAACATTGTGTAAACTTTTTCAAACAAAAATGTAAGAGAATATTAATTTATCATTTAACACTTTTTACTTCTGCTACTGAAAATAATTTTTCATGAGTAAGTGCAACAATCTTTTCCTTTGTCCCAAGCTCATTTAATAAAGATTCAAATCTTTCTTGCATAAAATTTTTCTTATTTACATGTTAGTCTACCATTAATGAAAAAGCCATTGCTTGAAAACAGGTCGCAAAAATATTTGTTTAATATCTAAAATATTAAGCGCTAACATAAATACACCGTTTAAAAGCAACGGAATGAAACGTACACTAACACCAGTCATTGCAAAGCAGCTATATGAGGTTTAAAACTGATTAAAAGGAGCTAATATATATATAGAACAGGTTCAAAGCCCTTTCGAGTGCAGTATTTCATACTTTAACAACCAAATAATCGTTATTCTATAGAATATATAGTTAAATCGCTTAGAATTGAATAATATTATGTACTTTAACTGACTTGTCCAGTTATTTCATGAAATACCTAGTTATTCTATGAAATAACGGATTTCATACTTTAACGGTAACATATACATTGTCTCTGTGCCTTCAAAATAGTATACTTGAAAAGAATGAGTGGATGGCTCTAAAACGTTTTAATATATTATGAGTTAGAGTTTATTAACATCGCACTTAAAGCAATACGAGGGCTATTGACGACGAACATCGGACAAATGACGAGGACGACACCTAAGATGGTACCCCCTTCTCCAAACTACGACACCACATCAACGGGAGGAGATTGGGCCACGACAAAGATTTAACGTGCATCAGCCCCTTTACACGGCGGTTTTCAATGGCATCGGGACTCGAACTTGCAACAAGCCGGCCACGAGTTCGTGACCATAACCACTTGGTTACCACAGACACCTTTAATTTGTTATAGAGAAACAATTTATTTCATTTAGTAAATTAATATTGTAAATTAGGATTTACAAATATTAAATAATGAAAACATTATTTTCTATAATTTTGTTTTCAAACGAAGACTAAATATTGTATACCTTTTGTAGGAAAAATGTAACGCGTTTATTATTAATTTGCTGTATTGATCCTTTCGCCTCAAACGAGAAGTTAAACTCGACACATGTTAATCAAATTATGAAATATCATAGTACTTTGAATTCATTATCCACAATCTTGATTTTCAGTAATGCTATAATTGTTAAGCAAGTGTGTGGAAGTTTACCATTTTAGTTTTCACATATGAAAAACTTATTTTATTTCTATAAATTTACTTGTGTACAAAATATTTAAAAATAATAATAAAATGTTGAAAATTATCTTGTAATTCATGATGTCATTATATTTTTATCACATATGTTATACGCATAAATTTCATTTTTTTTAAATTAAAAATCACAGACATGTTTACTTAAAGCTCCTTTAAAGTTAACAACTAATTAGTATTGAATGATACTTATGTAAATCAAAATTAAATGCCGCAAAAAGTTATGAATATTACACAATTCATTTACATTATAATAATCTATCATTGCTAAATTTTAAAGTGATCTGGATTTATAGTCAGTCTCTACAAAGCTATAATTGTGAATATAAAATATATCAATAGTGTTCCTTCATATATACATAAATAAAATACAAAATTATGCTCACTTAATGTGAAATGTTATACAAAATAAAATTTATGACTGAAATTATTTAAATAATATAAAAAATACAAAACTTGAAGATAAAATGTGTTAAAAGAGTTATTTTTAAACACATTACCTTTCGGCAGGGCTATCTTTTTCTAAGTCCATAATAATGTAACCCAACACATTCTTTTCAGCATCCGTACAGCCAGTGATGTATATACCTAATTCACCATGCTCATCTTTTTTAAGGTCTACAGAAATAAGTTCATGCATCTCAAGTTGGGAAGGCAAACGACGAGGTGGATCTTTACACGTTGGTGTTGTAACAAAACTCTTGTTTGAACTTACAGGTTCTGGAGATAGAATGTCTTCGCTGTCAGAAGTTGACAGTTGCGACTGCAACCAAAGTCTTCTTCGAGCATTATTTGTTGTCGAAGCACTTTTATACCCTGCCTTTTTCAATCGAATTTGATAATTTAGACCTCCGCAGTTGGATAACGAACTATCAGTATTTAATGGCGATTCACATAACAGTTCACTACTACTACTACTAACTGATGATAATGATGGAAGAGATTTTGTTTCTAATTGGTGGGGTGTAATTGGCGAGTCTTCTACTGAATTTGGAAATAAAGATGACTGGAAGATGCTGCTTCGACGAGTGGAAACATTAATGTCCAATTTATCATCCGGAAGAGCTGTTTTTTTCCACCTGCTCCGCAGCATCTTCCTGTCTAAAGTCCATGCTTTAAATTGGCCAAGTCTGGACGCACCATTACGAACTTCTTTTTTGGTATCATCTGGAGACGATTTAGTTGAAGGAAGGGCCTTCGCCGATTTCGACCCAGGTGTAGTAGATGATGGTGAGTGATCTTTGCTAGCATGTCTTTGGACGAAATTCGACAACATAGTTGGTGTTCGCAATCGAAGACTTCGCGCTTCGTAAGATTTAGACGACAACTTATTGTTGAAGCTATTTGAATCATCTTTTTTAGAGTCCACACTCGTATGTCCACTTGTAAGTCTGTGGAATAAGGCGGTAAACTTTTGAACGTTTGTATCCAAAGAATTATATTCTTTGGTAGGAGAAAGAGGTTTCTTTAGAGTGGCAAGCGAGTCCTGGATAGCCACAGCATTTTCATCATTGCTATTTTTTGTGCCATCGCTTTCATAACCAGATTCATCAGATCTGTGTTGAATGGAGCTGGCCAAACTTTCCGTATCTCCGTTAGCATTGGAAGGGTGCCGATCAAAGTCCGCCGGCACTCCCCTATCTAAGAACACTTCCTCCTCCAGCACGGTGCCTAGCTGCTGCGAAACTGCGGCTTTTTGGCCGCAACTACCGCCCTCTGGCGCCCTATCCTCTGGCAGATCGATTAAGTCTTCGCAACTCGAAGTCGTTTTTAGAGGCATGAGAAAACACTCGAGAGAAGAAGGGGGTGTCGAGAAAGTTTGCTCATTGTTGTTATTGTTTGATGTCACATCTATCTCCACACTCCTGAAAATTTGTTTCGGGTCTTCGAAGAGAGCTGAAGTAGACACACTACGATACATCATGCTATTGGGATCACTCGAGATCACATTGTTGTTGTTTAAGTAGTTGTTATTGTTCAAAGATTCACTGCTAGGGAACGCATCACTATTGTAAGGAATCTCGTCGTTGTAATGAATCTGTGAGTGATGATGATGATGATTCGGCACTTGGGGAGACTTGCGGAAAGTTTTAAAAGTTTTTGGCCACTGGTGATGCGAGGAATAGTCGTTCAAAGACAGCTGGGACACAGCGGAACGTATGAGCGTTGATCCAGTCTCGTCTGCGTCGATATGACTGGGGTTCACTGCATACTTTTTAGGCGCATTGTGCTTCCTGTTCAACCACGGAAACGGGAAACCTGCGAAGAGAACAAAGCATGTGAATAGCACCATGACAAATATCCGAAACATACACGAGCGTAGAGTAAATGAATAAGTAGAAAAAAAAGTGTATGAAAAAAGGAATCAAAGAAATAAATCAGCGTTACCGAGAAGGGCTTCTCTTTTGCGACAAAAAGCGCTATTCGATAGTACTAGCCCATAACATCAAACAAAAGCAATGCTAGATAACATCTCATGCAGAACTTTTTATCTGACCACAAGGGTGTAACCGGATTATTGTGCAACTCTTAAAGACACAGTGAATCAACTACTCAAAAGATCTGTGAATCAGCATTCCAAAGCATAAATAACTTAATTGATCATAAAACGATAATATATCTTTGGAATTTGACATTAAAGTATGCTATAAAGTTTCTCATAACAGTTATAGAAAAATTTAAAAGCATATTACAACACGCTCAATAAAATAATCAATGCTTTTTTTTTATTAAACATTTGTCCTTTGCATAAAATAAATTTAAATATTACACCTATAGAATAGTTATCGTTACAAAGCTAAAATATCTATGAATTTTCAGCCTTAACTGAAAAAATATTAATGTTCTACTTTATGAGATTTAATGATTTTTATTATATTATTTTTTGTTGATTTATAAACTCTTGGTTCCCTTAATAATTCAAACTGAGAGTGGATCTGCTACAATACAAATCTATACTTCTTGAACTCTCAAATTAAATTATAAATAAATTTTGGTCTGGAAATAATTTAAAAGTTATTTTTTCAGTTAAAACTAACTATAATACATTTTTATTCAATAAATCTTAATTCATTCCATTCTGGGATTGTTGTTTTTTACCTCATTAACTATCAAATATTTATTTATATTAAACCTTTCATTAAGTTGTCATAAATAAACAAGGTCACTAAAGCACGAAAATGTAGTATTAACTTTTCTTTTTTAATTCGTTAGTATAAAAATACATTTTTGCGCTATTTGTAAAAATTAAGAAAATGCAAACACTCTATTTTCAAAGCATAATTTTGTAGTATATATTTACGAAATTTATGTTTAGTATACTTCACTTATATATTCTTACCATATAATTTGTTATTAAAAGAGTGAAACTGTAACTGAAAGAGTTTACAATATGAAGAAGATAGACTTTTTATGCCCAGTTCAACATATTTTTGAAAATACGAAAACAAATATTTTAAGAAAAAAATAAATTACAACAAAATAATTTTAAACTTTTAGAAACAAAGTATAGTTTAACTTTTTTCATTAATTTCGTAAAATTTTGAAAAGTTATATTTAAAAAAAAAGTGTACAAAACAAACTTGTGTTTTACGTAATAATCCTTAAAAAAAAACTTTAAAAAATTTTTGAAATTTGTTTTAATGTATAAAAAATATTTTCTTTTTCTTTTATGAAGATATTTATTATAATGAATAAAATAATAGATTCGACATTCACTTACGAATTATTTGGCATGCAAGCAAATAAATAAAGAAAAGGAAAACAAATAGTAAAGTCATTTATTTTACTGAAAATGCCGTACTCACGCGCTTTCCCCCCTTCAAAAATTACCCAGAAATATTCCCATTGTTTACCTGAAGAGATTTTCCGCAAATACGTTAAACAATATATTTATGGAGTGGAGTCTTCAACAAAAATGTGGGGTACTCCCAACTAACAAAAGAGTATTGTGTGTGTGTTTTGATAATTACTTTTTCAAGAACCCGTAACATAGTATTCCGCAGAACAAAATTTGTCATGCGCTTCATTTTTTCTTTTTTAAAATAAAAAGCGGCTTTCAAACAAAATTACTTGCATAGTTGGAAAGCATTTCTTTAGCTTTTCTATTTATAGCTGTCATATACACGAGTGCTCAATTCATAAAAAGAATAAAAACTCATTGTTTCGGCAGACGATTGAAAGCACTATAGCTTTACTATAGCACGAAAGCTTTATAGCACTAATTAAAGTAATTATCTTAAAATCACAAAGTAAAATTACATGTTTAAAAATCATAAGATATATAATATAATAATCATTACTAAAATAATTTATGTTTCTTGAAAAACGACAATGAAAATTTTTACTACGCTTCAATCAGATCAACCTTGAAGAATTTTATTTTCGTAAAAAAAAAGGAGTAAAATTATTTCATGTGAATTAAATTAACGAGCTATATAAACTAGCAAGGATGAATATATAAATACTCATACAGCTTATGAATATATCAAGGTCTCTTCATCTTCTGTATTACAATGATAAAAATATTTGATGTGTGCATAAAACTGACTTTGTTTTAGAGGAAATGAATTAGGGTTTGCAGTACCGGGATTCTGGTGTTTTTTTCCAATCCCGGATTAAAATAACAAATCCCGGGATTTAATTTTTGTCTAAATTATATTTTAAAATTTTTTCCCATCAAAATTTTCTAAGAATTTAATTCTTAGAAAATTTATATTTTATTTATGAAATATGTACGTAGAATTTTGTGTGTGCGTGTGTGCAATTATAAGTGCTAAAAGCAAAAAATATATAAATGCTGCTCTCATTTCTCGTATGGGACGACGTCGCACTGATCTAAGTGGCTCACTGCAATACTTACACAATAATATAAGCAATATTTCAAGAATAGATTTTGTCACAGTTCCTTCTTCAGTTATAAATGCCATTAATTAATAGAGGGCCTGCTTAAAATGCTTGAGACACTTAAAATCCCATTGCCTTACTAACAGCTCATGCAACTGAATCTTCTATTGCAAATGAGGTAACACTTGAAATTGATTCACATTCTGATTCGATAACTGGATCAATTTAGACACAAAAACCATTAAGTTAGCGGAGGCTCGACGGTTTGGGCAGGCATCACGTTGGATGGCTGCACACAATTCCATGTTTTCGAAAGAGGCAATGTGACTGTTATTAGGTCTTGGAGCCCAATGTTCGCCTTTTCACGAGTGAAGTTGACCCTGATTTTACCTTAATGGATGACAACGCGAGGCACATTGAGCTCCTCATGTCGACAAATTTCTGGAAATAACATGATATTCGCCAAATGGGTTGGCGAGTTAGATCTCCAGACCTTATCCCCAAAAAGCATGTCTGGGAAGGGCAATTGCAACTCGCAACACCCGTCGGAAAACAATCCAAGGCCTGAAAACAGAGTTGCTGAACGAGTAGAATTATATAATTGTGCAAAAACTTGTAAATTCCCCCTTTTCCCTTATTTCCAATATAAAATCACGGTATGAGGACTGTTTATGTGAAAGAGGGGACCAACACCCTATTAACTATTTATTTATTTTTTGGTTCTATTCTGCAACTGCTGTTTCATACCTTCCGACTTCAATTAGTGTTATACACGATCATGCGTGTGCATTTTAATTGTTGAATGGTTATTATTTTGCATTATATCAGCCCCATATACATACCACAAATTTCATTAAAATCTGTCCTCTAGTTCTAGAAATGATCGACATAATCTAAAAATTCTCTTCATTTTAAACACCAGTGTATACAACCCCTCCCATGAAAGTAGCCTATGTTCGCCACACACAGTTTGTAGTTTTTATTTCATTTATTCATTTGTGTGTGTCTTGAGATTTCCGTTAAGCTTCATATTTATACAAGAAAGAATTGTGTAAAGAAGTAGAATGTTGTTACTAATGTTTATAAACAAAATTATGCAAAATAAATGTAAATCAAAGAACAATGTGATGCTTCACAAAAGAAAAATAATAATTTGTTGCATAAAAATATAGTTCGTGTTCTCATACTACTATGTAGGCATAGAAATGAAACTGTTTGCATTCGAAAGTGAGTTGAAACAGGTGCAATGTAATCAGTATACATTCCGATAACGTAAGTAAATAGAATATATAAAATAAAAAACATTTGAAAGTTACAATAATGAACAAAATACTGTGATATACATATAGTATGAATATGAAAATATTTATCTAAGTAATATAGACAGCTTTTCGACTTAGCTACTCTATAATTGGTTATTCTTGTAAGAGTTCCTTGTGGAATGTTTTAATTGAAAGAAAAATGACAAATTTAAAAAATTGTTTTGTGAAATTAAATAATTGATATATTTTTCAAGTTGATTTTCAAAGTTTATTTTAGTAGAATAAATTAATTTCCTTTAATAAGCATTGATAATTTCTTAAACGAATGACACGCGTAAAAGAAAATATTTAATATTTTTATTAGAATAACTAGTTAGTTAATATTTAAACATCGTATCGATGGCTAAAATTGTTTATTTTCGATATTTCAATAATGAAACAGTAAAAACAGGACAATACAGTGAAAGTAAGACAATTAGAAACAAATGTTATGTAAATAATTCTCACAAAGAACACCTTTTCAAAAGATATTCAGTAAATTCAATACATTAACCTAAATTATACTTTTAATATACTTTATAGTTTCTGCCGAGTTTTAAATGCCATACAAGATTATAAATGGTTCGATGACTAAAGACAACTAAAGATAATAACCGTATTAAGAAATAATGTCTGCTTTAAGTTACATAATTCAATGGTAAATGTGAATTAATTTTTATCTGTAACCGCTATAATCTGAGCGAGAAAAGTAGTAGGAAATTAAAAAAAGACCATTTTTTCAATCGTAAAAACAGTTTTAACATATTTTCTCACGCATTCATTAAGTCATTCAGACTTGTCAATATCAATGTCATGACTTTTTTGCTGTCAATTCAGTGAGGCGTAAACAGATCTAACAAATTACTGAATTTAAAAAAAGATTTTTCTTTAAATGCAATGAATGCACTTTACGTCGAAGAAAAAGCTTTTCTTCAAATGCATATTTAAATGAACTGTAAATAATAGTTTAGAAATTAAATATAAATCCATATGTTAATTATTTCTAGCTTTATTGATGTATATTCCAATCACTTTTTAAATCAAACATTATTTTTAATATTATGTATCAATCAATAAATAAAGTCTTTAATTGCTTGTATTTTTGGATAGGAAAGACAATTTTAAATGATTGAAAAAGTGAATTTATTTCTATACGCGTTTTTATGTGTTCCTTTTCATTATATAAATCAATTCGTATATAAATTATAGTTTAAAAAAATTAAAATACCTTTTTATAGTTCGTCGAACTAAGTTAGTCGCCAAATCTGGAAATGGAATCTGAAATTAGTCACTAGATGCGGGATGAGATCTGAGTATGTGAAATCGTTAATCCTGATGGTCCTGATAAGGACAATGGACAAAATTATTAAATTAATGCATTGTCATCGGTCCTGGACAAGTGAGCAAAATTTTGAATTAATCTGACCTTTTAAAGTGGGTAAAAAGTGAGTTCAAAGATTCCGTTACATACACGTGGAACTTATAAAAGAGTGGTAAAAATAAATATATCTATGTGTTCATAAGTCGAAATTTTAGCATTTCCAACAATAGTTAGAATATATCAATAATTAAATCAATATGCAATATAAGAAAATGTATTTACTTTTGTAAAGCTGTTAAAGATATGCTATAATTGTATTCAAATCAACGCATTTTATTTTAGCAAGAATTGGTATATATGTTTGGATATTGGAAAAACAAAAATAGTCTAGCTATTTTCGTAGCTGTTTATGGAAATATCCCTTTTTATGTAATTTATTTTAAGCATTTCCCTTCAAATTCATATAGTGGACATGATGTCCCATAATACAATTTCGAGAACTATATATACATTTAAAAATATGATAATATTATTTTTCACTCAACTATAAAAACCTCAATATAAAAGAAGGAAGGAGGGAAAAAAGTTATTTCAACCCTTGACTGCTCACAACAATTTCAAAAAGAGGCTCGAATTCGAACGTTTTGATTAAAGATACATTCCCGAGGCCAAACGAATTCATCATGAGTTTATTTTTCACAACAGCTGTTCCCTTCGATAGGTCACGAACCCAAATAGGGCAAACCACTTTCCTCTCGTGAAAGTACCGATGATAGAAATAAAAATTCCTTTGTCTTCAAGAAAAGTCGGTCAGAAAGATGATGACGATCCCTTCGCTGCACCCAACATCACATAGAAGTTTTACTACTTCCTCAATGTTGACGAAAGGGTGTTCTTATTATTATCGTTATAATTATTACCGGAGCCAACACAGAACAACTCGTTTGCTCCATCCGATATCCCACTGACATTTATTGCCTATCATCATGCCGGATTTCTTCTGATTACGGTTGATGGAGAGGCCTTTGTATTCATAGGCAACACGTGTGGCAGAATCACTAATGAAACAACCGGAAAAGAATCTTTTCACACGGATTCATGTTTGCTTTTATTATTCATTTAATTTGGTCTGAAATTAGCGCGTTAACATTTCTCTGTCATGTGTCTGAGGCTTTTATTTTTTTTATTGAAAAGGCGTTCGCTGGACGCGCAAATCGAATATTCATTTTGGATTGAATAATGCATTGGTGTTTCTTTGTATAAAATATGTTTTGAGTTAACTGGTTTTGAATATATCACACCGAAATCAATCAACAATCATTTCAAGATCGGGACCACTCTAAATCTTCCATTGAACATTGTAAAATTTTGAAATTGTTTTACTCTCTGAAATTTTATAAATGGATGTAGTCTTCAGGCGGTAAATTCACATAAGATTTAAGTATTCGTTAAGAAAAGAAGTACCGAATATTCCGGCGTACACTTTCAGACTACATTTTTTTAAATTTTGGGATGCATTCGCCGTAAAACGCGCACCCTGTTTTTTAAGAAGAACCTGAAACGTACACGTGCAATGTTTTTACCTTTTGACAAAAACGCGGTTCTTTTGCAAAAACAAAAGATCACGAAAAATCTCATTTCACCAAAATACTCATCCGCTTGGCGGACAGTACATTAAAATCCATGGTTATTTTTAAAAGAAACTCGATGCCGAAATCAAATTCCCGAAAGGTGTTTTTATCTATGTGTACGAGAAAGGATGGATAGACGAAAATTGTGAATAAGAAAAGTTTTGCAAACGCACCTAGAGCCTTAAAGCAGGCGACTCCAACCCCGGGCCACCCAAGGAACATTAAATTATTTCCATTTTATTTACTAAGATTTATTTCCTTCGAGTTCGTGAAGCTTTCCATGGAAATCACTTTATATTCAATGTTAAATATCTTAATATTCATTTTTTTTGGTGTAAGTGTACTTTATTCTGAAGGCATATCATACAATTAAATTAAAATTATTAAACCAAAGCAATCTAAAATATAAACAATCAACATCCCTCCTCAGTGGGTCTCGTTAAAAAATATCAAACGTTAACCAGTCCGAGGCGATAAAAAAGTTGGGAAGTACAGCCTTAATGGATCTGGAAAATCTTTTAGTTTGGGACATGTTCAAATCGCATCGAACGGATAATACAAAGATATTGCTGACTGAGTGTAACACAGAGGCGGCTATTATCCCAGAGGATGAACGCCATTGGTTCAGCCTTTAGATGTGTGTATCAATAAATTATTCAAAGCAAAACTAAAATGACAGAGGAATGTGTGAATGTTAGAAGCTGAAAAAACATATACAAAAAGAAACCAAATGCATATGTAGAAATATTACTTTTATATGATAATCTTTTTTTATTTTTAAAGCTATCATTTTTATACCCGGCGTATAACGCGCACTTATGAATTTCGTAAGAAACTTTAAATTGTAAATTTAAATGTGAAATAATAATAAAAGAAACTGAATTACATGAAAATTGAATAGTCACGACAAGTTAGAACTAATTAAACAAGATGAATACAAAAGGTCTTCAAAATCACTGAACAACATAGCTTAACAAGGTAGAAAAAGTATTGTTAGATCCTTGGGAAAAAATCTTGAAGACGAATGTTTCAAGTAAATGCGTTTCCATTTTCCGGGTTGTTGTTTTTTTTAAATTTTTTATTACATAAGAAAATCACATGTTTAAACAGGCATTATTTTTTCACAAATTATTATTTGCTTACAGAATATACATAAAAATAGCCTTCAGGTGTTAATTATATATATATATATGAGGTATAAGTTAAAATGAAACTGTGAATTAAATTCAGGAACGAAGACTAAAGTGAAATGGATTATTACTGCATAAAAATACGATTTTTACAAATTAATCATTTCAAAAACATTTAAAACACACAAGAGTAATAAAATAGCAATATTTTTTAGAAGACACAAAATTATCCGTGAAATAAAGTTTGAATCAAAATGTCGTTACTTTTTATTTATTTTGTGAAATAAAGTCAGTTAAATATTCATAATATAGAATTTAACATTATTTAGAGTAAAATTTTTGAATCCCTAAAAATTATATTTATATTTGCAGAAAATGTTTTTTTTAACAAGCGAAGTAATAGAAAATGATTTGATTTACAGTTTTTGTGGAAAGAAGGATCACTCTTCTATAAAAAAACAATGCAGGCTTGTCCGTTCCTGCCTCTTTGATAGCTGGTATCCTTCAAAAACAATGCAGGCAGTGATCCATATAAAATGTACTGAAGCACATTTATTCTTAATTATTTTTCCTGACTCTAAAATTGGGACACGACATCTATAGCGTCTTTCGTAAGATTGTAAAGTTGAAGGTTGGAAGTTTTTAACACCTACTGAGAAAAATCTAGGTAATAGCAAATATTTATTGCATTGAATTTCTCATTAAAAATAGGTGAAGTATTTTTTTAGATTTATTAAAACAAAGCATACAGAAAATTGACGATAATAAAAGAAAAGAACATGTAATATAGAAAATTCTGAATTATTTTGGCAGCACGAATTATAATGAATTAATCTTACTTCCTTAGAAGGGAGGGGGGGGGGGATATAGCCTTTAGATCATCTTATCACAAATATTTTTAAAAAACTAATTAGATTTTATCTTAAAATAATCAGTATATTTCAAAATTCGGAAAAGTGTTTACCTTAAAAAAAATTTTTTTTAAATGTTCGGACACTTTAAAAAATGTGTTTTAAACGTACAAAAAAAAGAAACTTTAGAATGCAAAACAAATTTCACTGTTCGCAACCCTGATGCTTCATATATTGTAATATTATTCATATAATATTATATCCGCAATTCATTTTCTCCTTCTATTTAAAAGTATGAGCTAAAATTAAGACAATGTTTAATACATTTTTAAAGAGAAATAAATTTTAATAGATTAAAGAAAAGTTTGAAGTGTTTTGAAAAAAAATCAATTTTACTACTAATTTAAAGAATTATGCAGGTCAAATAAAAATGTAGTTGACTTAGTGAAAAAAATTTCTTTGCATTTTAAACATGTCTAGTTTTTTAGTCAACTATTCTGAAATCCATCATTTAAGTTACTGAAATGAAACAAACATAAGCAAAACGGATATCGGCAGATAAATTTATGCAGATATACATTTATAATAACTGATCTCAAAAACCTTGAACAGGAGAGTTAGAATCTAGACCGAAATCATAATATTAGCATTACAAGTTAATGGGAGTCACAAAAGTGCTGTGAAAAGGAAAATTATTTTAACACTTACCACTTTCAAAGTAGGGTGGCTGTTTTTACGAGATAGCTGAACAAATTAACATCAGCAGTACCATGCAACGTGACAAATGAGCACGGTTCCTGCAAGACATCTGCATCAATAAGACGACATACCAATATCAGCAAAATAACAGGGGTAACGAAGCGACGCTCGGAAATTCTTCCTAATCGAAATGCACGCTATGCAAAAAGTGGAAATAGAGCGAAAAGTGAACTAAGATTGTTGTTATATTTCATGCTGCGTCACATATTGAAGCACACTTTCAATGGCCTCACTTAAACAAAATTCAGCGTCTCTAGTGAAGAGATTTTCTTTTAAGATTTCCATACACAATAGGAGCTTTTTGTTGGGAGTTCACCATTCTTAGTGAAAAGGTCTGGTTAGTTTGAACCGGCTTCCATGGAATAAAATGAATTTTGATTGAAGTATGCGATTAGGGATAGAGTTGTATTGTTAGCTATTCTCTGTTTTTGAAAGATGGTTCTTTCTATTGCGGTGTTCTGTTGCTGTTTTAATTTGTTCTATTTATAGCGACTGTGTTTGAGGTTTTACAACTGAAAAAGAGTTTATTTCTCTTACAGCAGTGCTTCTCAAACTCTCAATATTTGCGACTCAATTTTCAATAATAATATTCATCACGCTCCCCCGCCCCCTTCCATACAATAACAATGCATTGAATGCAATAATAATGTGCTTTGAAGCTAAAGCTACAATACATCCCTAATTTTAAGCCGTACAAAATATCAAGATGAGTATTAAACTTCGTATATGTTACTTTTAAGTGAGAGATATTTTAAGTAATAGGACATTATGTTACTTTTCCTTTCTAATTTTCAAATTGAAACAGATTGCAATAAATATGCAACGTGTATTGAATTTTTGTCACAAAATGTATTTTATTTTGCTTCCTTTTAGTAAAATAATTTTTAAAATAATCTTAAATTTTCGACTTTTCAATACGTTTGCACTTGGGTTATCACGCCCCCCCCCCCTAGAGGGGCGTGCCCCACAGTTTGAGAACAGCTGAATTATCGTCACTGGCATAGCTAGCCCTGAGGAGGCCCTGTGTCAAACATCCTTAAGGATCCTTTTCTGGGGCTTCTTAACATTTTACGACATTTTGCTCACACATTTTGGGGCCCCTGAAGCGTGGGGGCCCGTATCATTGATATGGCTGATACAGCAATTTTCATCCCATAAACTATTTCCGGTATCAATTCATTTTATTTAAGTTACCATGTGTGTACTTAAACGTATCAAGTTTGTGAGGAAAATTTAATTTTAACGTAATTTTCTAATTGGCATCTCAAAAAATCTTTTAAAAAATCATACAACCAATTTTTATTCAATTATATGAAAGAACAATTGCGAAACCTCTTAATTTCTACGCTTCAAGTAGACTAACAATTTTTATACTACTTTGAAAAAAACTCGAATAGAAAAGATATAAAAAGTGTTATTTTTGCTTATCCCTCTTCAACTGATTCTTTTTCATTCGTTGATAGATTTTCATGCTTACAATTAAAGCTAAAGCTAAATTCTAATATTAAATAAACTGACAAAACTTACTCAATTAACTGTTAAATTCTCGTTGTCAGATTATGTTTTGATTCGCCTTCAAACAGTTTTAATATCTCGCTTTCTGTGCTAAACTTCTTAAGAGGAAATTGAAACAGACTACTCATGATACACAAAAGCATAAAATCTGCAATATATATCCATACGATTACGCAAGAAAATATAATTTAAATATCTCAATTGCATTTTCTAAGCCCTGAGGAAATCTTGATTACATATTTGTAAATCAATCCAGACTATAAATGTCAAAGTATTATCAAGCAAAAACAAAAATTTCTTCTCAGATAATACAAAGGTTATCGAACTTGTTGCTTTCACTAGCCACGCCAAACCGAAACACACGACGCCGAAGAAATAATTATTGATCTTTCTTCATAAAAGTCAACTTGTATGTAGAAATGCAGTATTTGACCTACTTCGATGACGTAACAGAGAGAAAGCGAAACAGGCAAGGTCCCTGACTTCCCCTCAGAGGATGAAACGATTTTGAATTGGAAAGTTCGCTTCGAGTGATGAATGCCGGTTAGAAATAGAATAATACATGTATCTTTTTAACTTGGATAAAATGCAAAATGCGGCCTGGTTGATTGCAGAAAATCCTCAAAAAGATAACGGGGATTTCATCTCCTTCTGAACTTCACAAAGAATACGTTCAGAAAATAATATACTGTTGAATGGAAATAAAAGATAAAGGTTCCCAATAGGCTGTTGTTCATTAAAAGTTTCGAAATTGCATTGTCATATACTAGTGTCTATCCACAATTTGGAAAAGAGTAAAGCGCATTTCTAAAAAATATACAGTCCGACCTTTATCATACGATACATACAAAAACAGTCGGTCCTCTATCATACTATATATCTATACAAATAAATAAAATTGAAGTGTCTGTTTGTAATTTCAAATAAGCAGCTTTTTACTAAATGCATTTAAAGATATATACGGTACTTATATCAAAAAATCAATTTTTAAAATTTTTGTCTGCCTATCTGTCTGTTTGTTCCCGCTAATCTCGGAAACGGCTGGTCCGATTTAAAAAGTTCTTTCACCAATGGAAAGCTACATTATCAGCGAGTAACATAAGGTATATTTTATCTCCATATTCCAAAGGGAATGGGAACTATGCAGGTAAAACCGTGGGACGTTGCTTAATCCCCGTCAAGTTGGCGCAAGATTATGCATTTGGTCAATAATGGAAATTTTAAAAAAAATTCTCACGTTTGTAACAAATAACTTAAACATAGAGTAATTTAGCATCTTTACAAAAAGCAATTTTTCAAATGGTTTTTTATTAAACGTCTAACGTTTATTACTTTACATTTGTTAAATGTTAAACTCAAACTTTAAGAAATATCGCCAAGTTGGCTAAGAAGTTCTCTATTACGACAATCCCAGATATTTTAATGCAAATTTGCTCCCACTTTTTAAAGAGGGAAACGAAATAAAGTGGGAATTTTGAATTTTTGTTGTAAAAGATAAATTACGTTTTCAGTTTTTTTAAACTAAGCTCAATTTTAGAATTTTTAAACCTTATTGGTTCCAGTCAAGCAATAAAAATATTTGTCAAATTATATTATTTACATTCTAATGATAATGATTACGACTTTGACAGTTATTTAAAGACATCAACGCGAGCGGAGCAGCGGGTAAAAGCTAATATATATATATATATATATATATACAGTCAGGGACCTCTATTGTACGAACTTTTTCATAGAGGTATGTTGAAAAATGAATCTGTAAAGAATTTTCTACATAGTGAACTTTTTTCGGGATTTAGCACCCTCGATAAATAGAGGTGACAGACTGTATCTATCTATAAACATATATCAAGAACAAAAGCGTCTCACTCACTCATCACGATATCTCCGGTTCTATAAGACCTACAGACTTGAAATTTAGTAGGTATGTTCCTTTCATGGAATAGAGATCCGCCACAAAAAGAGTTTTGCGAAAATCAACTCCCTAAGGACCGTTTCAAGGAGTTAAGGGGCGTTACAGATATATTCAAGCTTTTGAAATATTAGACCCACACATGAAATTTGGCGGGAGCATTCCTTTCATGGAGTAGAGATCCTCTACAAAAGAAGTTTTGCAAAAATCAACCACCACAGGAGTTGCTAGGGGTAAAGAAGCGTTATAGATAAAAATTCCTGTTTTTGAACTGTTGGATTCACATACTTGAAATTAGGAATGCATGGTTTCTTTTGTTGAATTGAGATCTTCAAAGAACCTGTCTTCGTAAATCCACTCTCAAAGGTAACTACGTGGTTTATTCGATAAAAAAACTTTCCGTTTGTAACGGGTTCTATTTGGGCTACTACTAATCCTCTTGGGGAAAATTCTCTTGTTAACTGTGATTTTAGTTGAAAACTGGTTTCCGTAGAGGAGACTTGATTTTATACAAATGCAAACTTCTATTTAAGTGCTAGTCGTTGGGTAGGCGGAATAATGGTTGAGAGTTGATCCTAAGCGGAAAGTATATTGTGAGCAAATGGTGGTCGCACTCCATAATATTAAATCCAAAGGAAGGATTCATAGAAAGGTGGAAGACGTTCACTTTACAACTGAATGACTTAGCAAGTTGGAAGCAGGGGCGTACAAGAGAATAATTAAGATAAATGCTTCCATATATGTTTTTTAGGATTAATAATTTTTATTGCTCCTCGAGTTTAGTTATCAGAGTGCATTCTTATAAAGGCTAAAGTTGAATAAAAGAAGCGAATTTTAGATCATGTTTGTTTCATCCTCGAACCCTCTCACACCCGCAACCGACGAGTCGCGATACGTTTTTGAGCTATTAGATTCGATTATTAGACTTGAAATTTCACTTGCATGTCAATTTTGTTGGAGGAGGGGGGTACAGATTCACTGAAAATGGGTTTTGCAGAAATTCATTCTGTGAAAGGGGGTTATGGAAGCATAAAAGATCATTCGACTTCAATTTTAGAAATTCAAGTCCTGTCCTTTTTAAAACAAGATGCAAGATTTAAAAGAACGTTTTTACGCTTTCTATACAATCGAACACTTATTGCTAAAATTTAGGTATCGATAATTTATATATATATATATATATATATATATATATCTGTGTGTGTGTGTGTGCATTACTCTCATTATAGCAATTACTCACATCACATCCTACGCGTACACACCCAGACAGAAGTTCTGGCATCATGAGGGAAAGAGGAAATTCCCATGGGGATTAAGTTATTCACTCGGTAAAAGCCAGAACAACGCCGGGCAAAGCGGAGGGGAAAGAAACGAAGTTGTTAAAGTAATTTCGAAAAAGAATATTGGAAGTGTTGATTTTGTGAAGGGAAGGGAAAATTTTAAACGAAAAAGCTCATGCAACACCGGGCTATACACTCACATCGTATGGGTACATACCCACATAAAAGTGCTGGTGTCATGAAGGAAGGAGAAAATTAATATGGGGATTAAGTTATATACTCGGTAAAAGCCCGTGCAACGTCCGGGCCATGCACAGCTAGTATATATATATATATATATTATCACGAAATACCCAATGAAGCGGGCAGGAAACTGTTAATATAAATATTTATTCGTTATAAAGAGAGAGAATAATGTTAAAGTAATGAGGTGTTTTCAATTAGGAACTACCAAGAACGACGGAGGATAATATATTTCTTTATTTCGATTCGAATTCCAATATTTATTTATTTTCTTTCTTTCATTTTCTTTGATTCATTCTTTAAGAAAAGTGAAGAGAAGAAAATAATGAAGAAAGCAAAAAATATTTTGGAAAGAAATTATTAAATTTGTTAAGAATCAGAAAGAAGGGAAAAAAATTATTTCATTAATCGCATTTCTTGTTTTTTTAAAAAAAAAGAGAAAGTTTAAAACAGTTTGTTAAAAGCATATATATTTTTTTTAACTTTTTCTTACAGACAATCAAAATATTTTTCCCCCTCATAAAACCGAAGAAATCTATAAAAACTGATAAATTTAAGGGAAAAACCGAAAGTCTCCGAATTAGGAAGCAATAAAAAATATTGAATAATGATGTCATTTGACAGTAAAAACATGTTTTGCACAAAATGAGTTATTTTAACGAACTTAATAAACGAAAAGATTTTTCCGGAGGAAAAGAACTATTGATATCTATTTAAAAAAGTTTTTTAAATTCTGGTAATACACAACACACATTTAACGAGTTCCTTCAAAATATTCCAAACGATTTCTGTACAAAATAAAATAAATAAGGGCTAAGAAACAAAGAATTCTTTTAAAAACTGAAAAAGTAGTTTTTACGAACTCTCTTTTAAAGTATTCTTACTCGCAACCCCCACCTCCTTCTACAATACAAATATATCATTTAAAAAATTGTAAAATAAAAAAAAATGTGTATCACAAAAATTCTTACAAGTTTTGGAAACATATCTTCTCCACCTTCTTCAAGTATATTGCTATTGAATTTTCTCGTAAATACATTCACTTTTTGGAATAAAAATATGTATGCGTTTTTCTTCCAATCGGTACTGATATTGATATTGATTTATTTCTTTTTCTTTGCTCCTTATTTATAAGAGTTGTACAATTTTTCTTGCTTAAAATTCATTAATTTAAAAAGATTTGATTTGACCCCTCCCGTAATCAGATTTGTTTAAAACAGAAATGCGCGGTTTTAGAAGCAACCTTAATTAATTTCTTTCATTTTGAGATTTTACTTCAAAAAAGACTCTAGGCAATTGGGGGATTTACGAAGTCCAAGCCTCCTCCGATTTTCTTTATTTTACTATATTCTTAAAAACATTTTTTAAAAGAAATGGTTCTTTTTTTTAATTTTCAATAAAATGTTTAACCAATTATTTTCTACACCACCTAATTGATTACATTTAATATGCATTTAGGGAATAAAACAAGATTTCAAAAGGATTTATATGATACTAGGCGTACTCAGACCTCTTTCATGGAATAGATTGCAGTTTTTTTTGAAAAAACACAGACGAAAGAACTGAGACATAATGTTGATGCTAAAAATTAAATATTTATTGGACTTTGAGCGAGGTTTGAATCTCCAAGCCTCACCTTTGTGTACGCCACTGCTAGAAGTTTGTTTTCTTATATAGAAAACCCTTGCTGTCAATTTCTGTTGTAATAACTAGTAAAAGCAGTGGCGTAACGTACATCCCCGCATTGAGTAGTTGCAGGGATTCTAGGGGGCCCAAACCCTGTCTAATGCCAAGCACGTATTTGGGCTTAGGGCCCCAAATCTGACTTTGCAGGGGGCGCTAATATTCTCCTTTACGCCATTGCAGTGGCGTACATAAAAGGTGAGGTTTGGGGGTTCAACCCCCCCCCCCCCCATAGATCAACACATTTCTAATTTTTAGCAAAAAGATTATGTCTCAATGATTGTCTGTTTTTTAAAAATATAATTCCACCCATGAAAGTTATCTGTGTACGCCACTGAGTCAAACGCCTTAAAACATTTAATATCATATACTATATCTAATCTCTTTCCAAATTTTAAATTAGGTAATGCAGATTTTTGAATGAAAAATTCTTTTAATTATATTACTTGTAATTTACATTACCTTGAACTGACTCAAGGTGAAATAAATTTCCAGATCTATCAACAAGATAAATAAAAATGTGCCAAGTTACCGACATAAAGCCGTAATGGCAATTCTACTCTTTATTCTAACGATCACCAATGAAAACGGGAATAATAGGATAATCATAGACCTGATCCTACTTTAGGGGATTACAAGCAGGTGCACTGTCAACCCAACCGAGCTGATCATAAAATGGAATGACTCAGTCATCGGAGAGTGAAAGCATTCATGCTTCAAACAGTCAACTGGGAGGACTCGAGAAGGGGACCGCAAAATACGACCTTCTTACACGTACATAAAAGTATCCTGGAGCAGGAATGGACGGACATGTCTTTGACCTTTGAATGACACGCCCTCTTCTACAGTTGAATCGATACATTTGAATACGATTATGTGTAATCGACCAATTTGTCAACGAACAGAATTTATCTTGTATTGATAATCGATTAAGGCTAACAATTGCTCTTCAGCATAAATATCATTAAACTTCAAGTGTTTTTTGACGAATAAGACACGTGTTTAACGGATCAATGAAAAAACCAGAATGATAGTGAAAAAAAAAATGTAGAAATATTTACAAAGCAATGTGTTAAGTTTGATTAATAAGTAGTCATCATTATTTTTAGTGCCTTATTTCACACATTCAGACGGCTTACGTTTATTTATTCTATTTTTCAGACATCTATCTGTCTATAAACAACTTTTATAAAAAGACAATAACAACTACTTTTATGATCCATTTACCCTGTCTAAATACCGTTCATTATGCGATTAAAGAAATATATATTATTGCATACTAATAACTATCGTTTTAAGGAACAAAATATTTTTTTAAAAGTTACTCGAAAAATGATAACTTAGTAAATTAACGAATAGTTAAATAATCAACCTTAAAATTTCAGAAATTGGATTCTTACAGAAAAGTGAGACTTGGCCGAATTGTGTCCCAAATGATAAAATTATAAACTTTAGACTTATTTAATGAGTTTTAAACTATGTTATTTTAAATATGTATATATTTCATTGTAAATATGTAACGATGCAAATTTTTCCTTCCTCATGTCCATAAAACTGAAAATTAAACGATTTAATAGTTTTTTCTTAGGATCCATTTAGGTTAGGATAGTGGCCCTCAAACAGTTTTTTGGAGCCTGCCATAAGATTCAGAAAACCAAACAAACAAAAAATGTTCTCTATATTTGGGTCAACATATAATTTTGAGCAGCTTTTTTTTGCATGTAGATCGACCAGAGTAATTAAAGATGTAAGTTGGCTGACATTAACTAGCAAGCTGTAATGAGAATTTCAATAAGCAATCTCCCTCCCGAATTAAAAAAAATCGTAGAAAAGTATGATAGGGTACATGTGTCTCATTAAACTGATTCTAATATTAAACGTGTTTGCAGCTATAGATATAAAATTAGCAAAATAAATAAATTGTATAAAACTGCCACTATTTTATTTAACTCATATTCATTGATTTTTATGGTGCAATTTATACCTTTTCTGAGGTACAGAGTTAAATAATGAATGTAATTACTTTAAAAGGGTACGGTTCTCCGGTATCCTCCGCTTCCGCAATGATGCCTTCGAGCCATTCCCTGATATATGTAATATCAATTTTAAAATCAACCGGTTGCCTTTAAATGCATAAACATGATGATTAATGCATTTTTTTTTTGCAAAAGTAGGCATAATAGTTTATTAATGATATTATAGTGCATATTATAAGTTTATTAATGTTATAGTTTACAAATGAGTAATTTTATTACACAGTATCAATGTTTCAAAAAATATTCTCCAAACATATATCAAAATAACAATATCTTAAATTATTCAAGTATCGCTTCAACATTTTTATAGATTCTGTAAAGTAAATTTTAAATAAAAAGGATCAAGTTAAGCATAGCTACTAGATTAATAGACATTTTAAGACAATTCTTTTTCATTGGAGTTCTAATTAAACGAAATAAAAACACGTTTCTTTTATTTCCCCTATATTTAATTTAATAAAAAAACAATGTTTCACAAATATTTCAAATGTTAATACTAATTAACGAATCCCTGCTCCTCCTCGCCTAATAATAAACATTCATATATATAATTTGATCTATAGTCATAAAACATACAATACAAATTTGAGAATATTATTGCTCTTTATTGTGCAATGTAATTTCGACACAGCACAGCTTTTTTTAAAAATTTAATACTAAAGAAGCTATAAAATGTTCTTTATGTTTTATTTTTGTAATTATTCAGTAGATGTTTTCTCATCGTATCAAGCTGAAAATTGCTAAAATACTAATTTCATTTTAAGAAAAATTACTTTGATATTTTTTATCTTAAAAAAGTTCAAATACCTGAACTTCATTCCCTTTGTGGCAGTACTTATCATTAAATATTTATTTATATTTTATTTTTGTATTCATCTATATGCCAGAGAACATCTTTTCCGCATAAATAAATTTTAAATTCTGAAAAAAAAAAATTTCTTTCGATTTTTCCTATTATTTAAATTAAAAGAGCAATTTACAAGTCTTGTGACGGTTTTCACACTTTTTGAGACTACGATTAATGGAGAATAAAGAACAATATATACACAAATTTTATGTAGTAAAAATTATAGCTCTTAGTTTGAAAATTAAGTTTAAACAGACTTAAATTCTTTTTTTTTTTTCAAACCAAAGCAATAACAAATTATTTTCTTACAATCTTAAAAACTAATTTATTTAAATTCCTCAAAAAGAGAAAATTTGATATAAATTATATCTCTTGTAAATATGAAAGAAAAATTCTACTGCAGTTAATTTCTTAAAAGAGCAAGATTAATTATACAACGATACCAGCAGTGTAAAAGAGGGGGGGGGAGAAGCATCTCTTGAAAGTTTTCTTTGAAAATCTAAAAGCATAATAAAGAATAAGATATTTTAAAGATGAAGTTTTTGAAAAGAGAGAATTTACTTTTAAAATAATACATAAATTATATACAATATCTCAATCCTACAAGAAACACAAAGATTAATTATGGAAAACTTTTGAAATTATTACTACAAACATATTTCGTCGATCTGGCACTCACATAATACTCCAGCGCAATACCCAGCTAACACCCCATATGATTTGTGAGGGTGTA
Organism: Trichonephila clavata; assembly: GCA_019973975.1. Taxonomy (NCBI): domain Eukaryota; kingdom Metazoa; phylum Arthropoda; class Arachnida; order Araneae; family Nephilidae; genus Trichonephila; species Trichonephila clavata. The sequence continues at coordinate 95,698 of BMAO01036075.1, forward strand.
TTGTCCATAGAAGGAGTGGAATGTGGAGGTCATCAATCTTTGTTAAGAACCCAGACAATGACACATGAAGAACTGTCCAAGTCACTAGGGCAGAAATTTTGTGAGGGATTGTAAGGGCAGTATAATATCTCCGTTTATAGGAAGTCCATCTAGCAGGGACATGCATCAAATTAAATAATGTTACCTAATTGCTCTGGTAACTCAACCACACCTCTTAATATACCAAACGCATTTGAAGGTCCTAATTACGTTCCCCTGTAATTACAGTTAATTGCTGCTGAAAGATAAAAACAACTTTAGGTAGAGTTTTTTCACTGTAGCTCTCTGACAGGACCTACAATATATTTCCGTGTTGAGAACCATATACTTTAACTGTTTGTAAAAATTATTTTGATGTAATAGTAGTAAAAGTCTTAAAAATGATTTGTTTAAAAATATAGGTTTGTGTTTTTATACTTTCTTTCCGCATAACTCTAAAATTACAGAGATTTTTTTTCTTCCAAACATTTTTTTGTTACAGATGTGTTTCTCAAACACATCTGTAGGGGGAAGGGGAGGAAACAATTTGCTCAGTGAAGGTGTCATTAAAAATTAGTGCAACCCCCAATAACTAATTCATTTCTCGGTTATTTATAATAGTGCGAAATGTTTATTCCGTAAGAGCCATATGAATACCAAGACACTAGGATCGATAGATTTCTAAATGAAACAACCGAAATTTAAAAAAGTTGATGCTTTTTAACTCTATTTTTAATTTGCCAAAAATTGGCTAATCAGTTAAAATACCTAAAAGAAAGTTAGCATTAAAAAGAAAAAGAAAAAAAAAATCTTGTTTCTTGGATGGGGCAAGAATAGTAATTCTATGACGTTCATTTGATATCTAGGCTTAAAAGAATCCTAAAATTATAAAAAAAAATTAAACTCAATTTTTCTGTTATTCTAATTTCAAAAAACAATGAGCAAAATCATCATTCCAACTGTATTTTTTATTATTTACGTATACAAAAATGGATATTTGTACACAGGAAATCATTTCATTCCAACACCGTTCAACCGATCACTATGAAAATTGGCATGTATATGCATTTTTTTTGTGGAGAAGGTTTTTGTGCTATCCTCTTTGTTGTAGCTCCCCACCAAGTGGCGCTACAGCAAAGCAACTTCTGCACCGTTTAATCTATCGCCAAGTTGCCAACGTAGTCGCCAAAAATGATGTCAACTTGGCTCTATCACCAGCATTTCGCTATGTTTCCATTGAATCGCCATTATAATGTAAGGAACGGCGTTGCTTGCGAATATTATAATTTTAACATACAATAAATACATCAGAAAGTAATATTAACGTATTACACATCCAGATATAAATTACTTAAACTATTTTAAGCATTCATTGCACAAAATTTGCAACAGTGAGTTACTTTTGCTGAACGCATATTAGCTTAGAAAAGTGTTTTCAAAAATCGACCTACAGAAAAGCTATAGGGCGTTATAAATTTTGAAAAAAAAAAATCCTTTTTATCAGCTTAAATTTAACAATTAAGGTTTTTTGTTGTTGTTGTTCAGCTGAGATATGCGAAAGGTTTTTTAAAATGAAACTAAAAAAATATAAAGATACTATGAGGATATTATTTTTTGGAATTTAATAAAATGGACTCTCCAGATTTAATATAAAGAACCACGGTAGCTGAGCGGTCATGGTCACGAACTCGTAGCTGGCTTAAGACCTAGTGCCACTGAAAACCCACCCGATTGGAGAGGCTGATACACGGAAAATCCGTCGAGGCCCGAAGTCCTCCTGTTAGAGTGGAGAAGTTCGGAGAGGGGTTGCAAACTCAGGTTTCGTCCTTGTCTCTTCACCGAGGCTCAAAATTACGAGGTCCGTCGCTAAAAGCCCTCGTATTGCTTTATTGTGCAATATTAAATTAACTCTCACTCAATACTCACAACTAAAAAAAGGAAAATATAGTTTATGGAATGTAGAACTAAGCCCAAAAAGCTATTTCAATTGTAATTTTTTTTAAAAAAAACCCATCATATCATTATCTACAAAATGATAAAATAATATTGCAATATCATTGGAATAAATATTATTTAGGTACATGAAAATGACTTACAAATGAAAGAAGCCAAAACAGGAGAAAGAAAATTTAGTTTTTATGAAAAAAATAGATAAATTTAAGTTATTTTTTTTCTTTTATGACTAACTTAAAAATATTTCGAGAGATATAACATGAGGATTCATTTGCATGCGAAGTTCAAATTTAAGTTTAAAATTAAACCCCGTAATGAAAAAAATCTTGAGCTATACTTTAACGTACCAGAACACAAGTGATACATCTAATCGAAGCAAATTATTTGTTTCTTCCTCATACATTTTCACTCGAAAAAAAAAGTAAGAAATGCGGTTAGCCGAGCTCATTTGATATTGCATGGTCGGTTCCGTTGCATCAGCTCGCGGCAAGGACCGAATTCCTTATGGAAACGTGAGTTGTTTGAAAAAAGCTGCCAGAGATACCTTCGCATGTGTTCTAATAAAAACGGTTAAATGTTGGAAAAAATGGTATAGAAATTATCCTGCTATCTCAACCATCATAAATGAGATCTGTAGCGGCAAGCGGTATTTATCTACCCCGGGGGTGAGAAATGGTATCTTGCCAAGCCTCAAATCAGCTCTTCCAGGCGAGTTGGATGTGATTGGTATTTTGTGAAGGGTAAAGAAGTATTTCGCAATTCATCGCAATTTCTCGAAGTTTTAATTTTACTTTCGCCTTGCGACAGCATCGAGTTTTCAAGAATACTCAGTGATTTTGAAAAATCTATTGTTATTCTTTTTTATTTAATTGATTTCTTGACAGCAATGATACTTTGATTTATAAGTGTTTACTTTGTTCTTGGTTTTTGATTTTAGAGATTTAGCTTCAAGTAAGATAAAAACACTTGTTATTCTATACAGAAGAATTAGCAGAATAAAAGGAAAAGAATATCAACCAGTGGCTCACACAAGGAGTCCTGGGGGGTCCGACACCCCCAGACGTAACGTAAAAATTAATTAAGTACTTGTAATTAACAATTTATTTTATTAATTAATGCTAATTATTAATTCAATAATTTATTGTTTTACTGTTTTTTATTAACAAAATCAGAAAAATTAATTGGTGTGATCTTGAGGTTGATACGAGTTGGGAGACTTTCGACCATAGACTCCCCCCTTGAAAAATTTTGTGTGTGCGCTACTGATATCAACTAATATATATATATATATTTCCTTACGAGTTAAATACTTCGATTTTAACACAGAGAGTTAGTTGATCATAATGATATATAAAAATGCGTATTACAAATATTCCAAACTTCCTTCAGGCAAAAAGTGAAAACAATCATATAATCTGTACGAAACACTATAAAAACCCATTTGGGACGAAATTGTCTATTCATCTTTACGATAAATCCAATTAAAAGTTTAATACTTAATTAATAGGTTCTTTTTCGTTTCAACGGCGCAGGCGATAAAATCGCCAAAATTGATTCAACCGACGCCAAAACGGAATATTCCCGCTGGTAACCTTTTTACCATCACATTATCAAAAGAAGTCTCGTGGCTTTTTCTTATCAGTAACGTCTTTTTCATAATGCATCGAAAATGGATGAAAAACCAAAGAGAACTTTTTTAACATATATTTTTTATGTGAATATGCATTTTGCCGCCAAAAACGCCAACTTGGCGAGATTTACGTTTGCGAAACGGAAAAGTACCACGAAATGTTTTCTTTATGTACAAGCATAGTAATTCAACTTTTCTAAAATATACGTGAGAACATTTCTTTTATTAACGAAATTATACTTTATCTTTTTTCCAATAATCATTTCAATAAGAATTCACTTATTATTCATTAGAAACAAATTTTAAACGTCATTGTTGTTAAATTCTCAATTATTTGTGTGTGTTTCTAAAAAGTGCATTATTATTTATTAAAAAGAGCCATATATTTCGAAATAACGAAAAATATTATACTATTTAGAAAAATAACGGGCGTTTTCTTAGTCAAAGCGGTTGTCTTCAGAAGCAGTACATCATGTCAACAACCTTTTTTTCTTTTCAGCAGCTACTTCAGCTAAGAAGGAAACGGTCATCAAAAGGCGGAAGTCGTCTTTTACTAAAATTTGTATTTCTCCTCCTCCTCTCTACTGTTAAACATGCGTTTTTGGTCACAAGAAATAAAAAGAAGTAAAACCGTGCAACCTATATTTATAAATTTTCTTTCCACACACAAAAGTATTGATAATATATCCATACCTAAGCCACGATAACTTTCTTTCATTCATAAATATCCAATTATTTCATCAAAAAAATCATTTCAAGAATCTTAGAACTACAAAGTAGTCAGAAAAGCACGAGTAAAAATAGATACAAAGTATGACTTGCTTAAAAAAAGCTAATTTTACTCTTATACGAAAATTTTATTAGTTCATCAAATTATTTGAATAAAAGGAGGGATATATATAAGTACAATCAGTAGCACAAATAAAAAAATTTCAGGGGGGGGGGTTATGGTCGAAAGTCCCCCAATTCGTACTATACCTCAAGACAACACCAATTGATTCTTCTGATTTTGCCGATTTTGTTAACAAAAAACAGAAAAAATAAATTGAATTAATAATTAGAATTAATTAATAAAATAAATTGTTAATTACAAGTACTTCATTAAATTTTACGTTACATATACATAGGATTATCATCAATTGAAAAAAAACTCAAGGGCTTTGGGGGGGGGGGTCTGGAGCTCTAGGATACCTCCCTTGTGAGCGCCACTGAGTACAATATATCCTTAATAATAACAATAATAGTAATCTGCAAGTAGTAAATAATTTTTAATTAATAACATAATTAACATTAACATAACTAAATTATACGTTTTTTTAATATAGGATTATTATCAATCGAAAAAAACTCAAGGGCTTTGGGGGGGGGGTCTGGACCCTTAGGACACTCCCCTTGTGTGCGCCACTGAGTACAATATATTCTTAATTATAACAATAATTGTTATCTGCAAGAAGTAAATAATTTTCATATAATGAAATACTTTAATTAATTTCACTGCATTATATTCGAACACAAGCTAATGTAAAGCTATTGCAAAGTATTAACCGAAGTTAATTTTTTTTTTGTTTTAAAATAAAAATTCATCGTAAACTTTGATTTTATATTAAAGAATATTTAATATAAATTTGCAATCTACAAAGATAAATGTTACTGTTTTTGTTTTGATAATTTATTGTACACAGCATTAAAATACATTTTAAACCTAACTCTTATATTTTATTTTAAAATAAAAATACTTCTGCATTTAATATCTTTAATATTTAGGAAGTTATATCACTGATTTTATTCTTTACATTACTCACAAACTGCAGAATATTAATGTATAAAGTATGAAAAGCAAGACAAAAATCACTAAAGAAACTTAAAAAGGGAAGTGAAAGAAAAAAGCCACGTACTAGTTTGATTAACCGAATCAAATTTCTCTTACCTCAAACAAAAAGAATTGTGGTATTCACAAAAACAAAGAAGTTAAAATATTCAGCAAGCGTTTTCTGGATTTGGCAAACAGCAACAGAAAGACCAATACTACGAAGAAATACGATATATTTAGATCGGCTTATCTTGAGGAGGGGTGAAATACCCTGAGGTCAAAGGGCACGCAAGAGGCGTCAACCGTCATTTGAGAAGCCGGTTGGAAATACGTGTTGTCTTGGTGCAAATGGCACATGGCGCACGGTCAGTCTTTGTAGGGGGCGCACACCACGAAAAGAATAACAATGAGAGTTTGGGGTATGAACCACGGGAACCATATTGTAAAGTTTTCCAAGAACTAACTCTTAACAATAGGTTAGTGTGGGATAGTAGCATTGCACAGCAAATTTCTAACAAATACCAGTAAACATGAGGTAAAGAAGTGAAAATTTTAAATATTTTGAAAGGTTTTGGTAAAGTTTCTTATAAATCTGGAATTGAAGCAACTTTGCAATCCATACAAAATCTAGTTGAAGTATCGGTACTCTCCTTAAGAGAAAAAAGATTGATATGTGTATGTATAAATATTTATGTATATGTATGTATGTGTACGTTTAAGTATATATGTATGTTTTTGTATGTATGTATAAGAACATATATATGTGCATGTGTATATATATATATATATATATATGAGTGGAACACACAAGAGGGGGCGGGTCCGGATCCCCCCCTATAGTCCTTAATTTCTTTTCGGTTGATTATAATCCTATGTATATAGTACGTAAGATCAATTTAAATATTTGTTATAAATAATTAATTTTATTAATTAGAGCTAATTTTATGTCTAATATTTAATTTTTTAATGTTTTTTGTTCCCGAAAATCGACAAAATAAAAATAATGTGTTGGGCGGCGTTTTGGAGCATGATACGAGAATGGCGGACTTTCGACCCTGGCCTCCCCCTTCCTTGAAAAATTCCTGTGTGCACCACTGATATGTATGTTTGTTTAAATATATATGTATTGTAAGTATGGGTTTAAATATAATGCATGTATATGTATGTATAAATATCTATGTATGTGTTTGTATGTATCCGTTGAAAATACGGATCCGTTAATCTCGAGGAAAGAAAATGCAGTCTAAAAAAAAACGATTTTTTTAATACATTTTCCGTTAGAAAGTGCAAGCGATACTAATCTCGTTTTGAATGGAACTTTATTATAAAAAGAAGAAAAAGTACACAAATCCTTCAAAATCAGCATCAGAATCCGAGTTTCCAAACATTTTGCAAAAATTCTCATTCACAATTTAGGATGTATCAATGCATATGATCATCATTCGCCGCCAAGGCATGGAGTATCGGTCGACGAACACGTTCCTATACGAGTTTCTCTTATCACTCATTTTCCAAACAAAACAAAATGAAGCAGAAAGTATGAATAGCATAGATAATACACAAGACAACAAATGAATGAAAAATGTTAGTTTCAGATAGGGTTATCAGAAATAAGACTGTTGTGTAGTTAGGGTTTCACTTTATAGCAATTCGATTGGAAAATATTTCATCCCTTTTTCCCGCTTTTCTACATTATCGCTCTCATGCTGACATGTATGATATTTACAGGAATTTTTGTTTCTTTTTCTTTTCTTTTTCCTGCTTGGCTTATTTACGGATTTTTTTTTTTTGAATGATGGGTAAAAGAGTTATCTCGGCTGACACCCGGATGGGCTTATATTCGGAAATATACAGTATATATAAGCTTCATAATTGAATAACTATTGATTTGGTATTATTTAAGAATAGTCTGAACCCTTAAAAATGTCTGAACTTTTCATCATATATATTTTATATTCATTAGTTAGTTTACTCTTTTCTCACGGTGTTGCAGCTAAATGATTATGATTGCGAAGTATCTCTTGTTCTTTTATTTGAATCCTGGCGCCACTGAGAGAGTGAATATTAACGTTGCACTGTTCAGCTACACGAGGGCTTATGGCGACGGTCCACGTAACTTTGAACCATGGTCAAGTGACGCTGACGACACCTGAGCTGGCATCCCCCTCTCCTAACTACCACACCACACCAACGGGAGGACGTTTGAGCTCTCGACAGATTTAACGTGCATCGCTCCCCTACACGTCGGGTCTTCAGTGGTACTGGGATCAAACTCATGACATGCTAGCCATGATCCGATGCCTAGACCACTTGGCAACCGCGGCCACCTGGCGCCACTGAAGATCCATCATATGGAAGAGCTAATGCAGATTAAATCTATTAAAGCTTAAATCCTCAACATTGGAGTGGTGTGGGAGAATAGGATGCAGTCTGGAGTCGTTCTAGTTTCTTGACTAAGTTTCAAAATTGCGAGGTCTACTTCCTATAACGCTCGTGCAGCGTTAATAAACATAACGAATAACTTATCTGCCAAATTATTTCTCTCTATTCTAAAAACCGACAGCTAATGAAGTTTTCATGTATTTAGCAACTAAGCTATTTTCCACTTGTTTACGAACGAAAGGAAAATCATCAAGCGTTACAAATGTCAGATATTTAGTAGGATCATGTGGTATAAAATAATGTTTCTTTGCTTATAAACATGCTATTGTTTTCGAGAACAATAGTGTGTGTGCGAGAGAGTGAGTGTATTATATAGTGGAGTAACTAATCTAAGTTTAGATATGCATATTACCCTCATGATGCTCTATTTAAATAAAGATCGAAGATGATGTTTGCTATTGTTATATTAATCTATGTAAGCCACTTTGAATTACATTTATAATCATCAAAATTTCTTATCACACCTTAATTACTGTTCTTCCTACACTGATTTAGATTTTTTAACATAAAATTAAAATAGGATACTGAAAAAAGGACAATTATCTAAGTGAGAAAAAGACTGGCAGACAAAAAGTTCATAATTAAACATAATTGAGTTGAATTTTTCAGAGATAAAGATGACACAAGAAACAATTATTAATAACAAAACAACTTATATAATCCTATTGTTCTTTTTAATAGAAGAGAACACAGGCGCACACAAGAATTTTTCAAGAAGGGTGTCGTGGGTCGTATCATAACCCTATAATACGCTGCCAAACATATTCTTCTGATTTTATCGATTGTCGGGAACGAAAAACAGTAAAAAATATATTATTGAATAAATAATTAGTATTAATTAATAAAAAGTATTAATAATAAATACTTTATTAAATTACCAGGATTGCTATCTTTTATGAACACTATACATAGGATTATAATCAATCCGAAAAAAAGATCAAGGGTGATGGGGGGACACACGGGACCCCCCTTGTGTGCGCCACAGGACAAGAGACGCTTAATTCTACATTGTGACTACAAGTGTGGCTTTTATGAACATAATATAACACGATATCATATATCTGTTCTTGCTTTTATATTAAAAATATCGCGCCAAAAAAAAAAAAACTCTCTACACTAAAAAATTTAAAATTGTAAATTTAGAACAAATGTAAGATTCATTAAAGTTCTGAAAATTCGTGCAAACGTTCGATTATTTCCTCAAAGTGTTGCAAACTTGGTAAGTTAACTTCTGCTCTTATTATTCATTTTCGGTTACTATTCCTGCAAATAAAAACATTAAAATGACAATATTTAACGACAACATACATGCCATTAAGAAAAAATTAAATTTAAAATTTTGAGTCATAATGTCGCTTATAAAATAGAAAATCGAACGATTTTTCTTGGCAGTCAGTCATGTCACATTCGATTTAACTTTTTTATTAATTATTTATCTCGCATAAAATGTACACACTTTCTAAAAACCTAATCTTCAATCAACAAATGATAAGGATTGGCGAGTTCTCTTTCTTTCTTTTTTTTAATAAAAATGCAAATTTTGTATCGAATGACGTTGACTGTCGAGGTCAAGGATAAGTAAGGTAGTCTGGGCACTGGCTAAAAGCTCGTCGAAGATCTTGAGTGATCTTTTGTTATCGAAGAATGCGGACACAATATGTTAAAAAGATTGGTGAATAATGGGAATTTTTTAAAAAAGTTTTTTTGCTCACTTGAATCGCCGATATTTTATTTACTGTACATTTTATAGTTTTGAAATATATTTTAAGGTTTTTTTACTCATATAAGTTATAAATTTCATTTCGGATTTTAATAACTTTCAGGTTTTATCTTAATTCTTCAGGTGACCGGAGAGCTTGGTGGTCAAGGTCAAGGACTTGTGGCTGACGTGACCAAAGTTCAAAGTTAATGTCGCTGAAGATTCGCGGTGTAGAGGAGTCGCTGCACGTTAAACCTGTTGAGGCTGAAACGTCCTCCCTTGGTGTGGTGTGGAAGTTAGGATAGGAGGGTGTTAGCTAAGTTCTTGTCCTCGTCGATCGATCATGATTCAAAATTTCGAGGTTCGTCGCCAATAGCCTTCGTGCAGCTTTTTAATGCGACGAAAAAATACTCTCATTTATTTAAGCTAACTATTTGATTTAGCTCACTCCAGCTAAAAAAAAAATCATCCACCACTTTTGCAAAATATTTGTAACGTAAATAATTTCTTCTGCAATAACACATTGCATCTTCTATTCTTTAAAAATAAACACAAATAGAAGTACAAACAATAACTGTTGTATAAATTTACTCAAATCAGGCAATACAGCATTTTTAATTTAAGATTCAATAGAAAAACGGATCATTTTGTAAAAATCAATGTAACTTGATAAAAATCAATTATAACTTCACAGAAAATGCATTAGAAAAGTAGCAAAAATAATAGACTGATATTTTTAAATAAATATTTTCATGTAATCTAGACCTCTTTGCAATGGTTTAAAAAAACTTACGTAAAAGTTAAGCTTAATTATTATTTATGTTAAGTTTTCCAAATAACTACGAGAACAATATTGTCTTAAAACTTAAAACATTATTATGACTAACATTTAAATTAAGTTGTTCCTATTACTTTGGGAAATTTCAAATATTATTTTTATTGTTTTTTATCACAAAAAAAGGACGGATGAGACAATACCAATTTATTACAGTTAAAATTAAATGAACCGAAATTTCTTACAATCAAAAGGATTCAAAATATCAAAAAGAATGCGAAACTGATTAGCGAAATTCTGACTTTTGGAACCATTTTAAGAAAACAAGATAGATATTTCAAATAATATATTAATCGATTTTTTTAAAAGGGTAATAAAATAAAGGAAAAAAATTAACCTGGAAATATATGGAAGCTTATTCGCGTAAGACTCGCAGCAAACAAAATGATTATATTTTCATACAAAATACATAATAGCAAGTGGACACAACTTAAGCGACAATAAAAAAAAAAGGAAAAGATTGGAGGATTGCACCTTTTGTCTCTTTCTAGGAAAATCGTATTTCGTAAACATTTTTTAAAACTTATTAAAAACTCAATACAATATCATATTGAGACAAATAATCTCATTTGCAAAAAAAAAAAAAAAAAAGCCAAGATCTATATATGGTGGCTTATCACATAAGTGCCGAAATGATACAAGAAACGGCTTCTAGGAAAATAACACACACAAATATACATATCAAACTCCCATATCTATAATTCTATAATTTACTTTAAAAAATGAATCCGGAAACACATAAGACTTTTTTTGAACTTTTAAAATCATCTATGCTTTGGAAGTTTAGAAGCTTTAGTTCAAAGGACTCCCGAGTACCTTAACAAGAACTCCGAGTTTCTGCAGGACTTTCCTGAGGACAGTGCTCTTCTCAAAAGAGATCTATCCATCAAATATTCGAAGTTTTTACAACCTGCGGTTTCGCACCAGAAACCCAGAGATTGTTCGCGTTTCCCAGGTTTCGTGTATTTTATTTGTTTATAATACATTTTTTTTTTAATTTTAAGATTTTCCATTTTAGTTATCATGGGAAAAAATGATTTATGTGCCTTTTTTTCCACTTCAATAAATAACGAAGGAAATTGATAATATGTAGAAACAATTTTATTTAAAGCCAATATGTGTTCGTAGATTAATTTTAATTAGGTGGATATAAAAAAGTTTTTGAATGGTTGCAACAATATAGATCTTATAGATTAGTTTTATACTTTAGATGAAACACAAATGCCAAAATTTTTAATTTCTGACAGAAAAACATGAAAAAAAATATTTTTCTTACAGTTTTTTTATTTAAAATTTAAAAAATGCCAAATGAGATAAGCAATATTAATTCTATAGAACATTTTTATATATTAATACGTTTAAAACCCCCTCACGTAATGCCCCTTTCCCAAAAACAAGAAATACTTTTTTTGAAATAGAAAAGGCCCCATTTTTAACATGCTCAAGAACCCTATGCTTAATGGAAAAAGAATCCCCCTTTTAGAAAATAATATTAATATTACCCATAACAGTTTTAAAAATGTTTAAATCCAATTATAGAACTTTTTCTCTGTAATATAAAGTTAAAGGCTTATTGGTCATCTATATATGTAAAGGAGAAAAGCAACTCACTGACTGACTGACTAATCACGATATCTCCGGAACTATTCAACCTACAGACTTGATATTTGGTAGACATGTTCCTTTTATAGAGTAGAGATTCGCTAAGAACGGATTTTTTACGAAAATCAAACCACAAGTGGCGTTACGGGGGCTCAAGGGGCGTTATAAATAATTGTTTCCATTTTTCAACTACTCGACGTACAATCTTGAAACAAGTATGCAGATTCCTTTCATAGAGTAGACATCCGCTACAAAATGGGTTTGGTGAAAATCGACCCCCAAGTGGCGTTACGGGGGATTAGGGGGCGTTATAGATAATTATTCCCATTTTTAAACTGTTAGATGTACAGTCTTGAAATTTGGTAAGCAGATCCTTTAGTAGAGTAGAGAACCGCTACAAAATGGGTTTCGCGAATATCAACCACCAAGTCTCATTTCGGGAGATTAAGGGGCGCAATCGATAAATATTTCCGTTTTTAAACTATTAGATCGACTTACTTGAAAATTTGTAGGCATGTTCCTTCCATGTAATAGAGTTCCTCTAACACAGAATAAAACGAAAATCGACCCACAAGTAGAGTTGCGAGGGGTCAAGAGGAGTTATAGAAAAAAATTCCTATTTTTGAATTGTTAGACTCACATACTTGAAATTTGTTAAGCATGTTTCATTTGTTGAATAGGGATCCACTAAGAATGTATTTTACGGGAATCAACTTCTGGGGGGGGGACGCAGGGCAAGTGACAAAAAAAATCCTTTATTCGAACTACAAGGACCATAATAATTGAATTCGGTTTGTATTCTTCTTTTGTTGAATTGAAATCCGCTAAGAACAGTTATTTTGGAGAATGACTCTCGTATTGATAGTAAAAATTTCGTTTTTTTCCCCCTGTTAGATTTAAACTTGAAATTTGGCTTGCATGTTCATTTTATGGAGTAGAGACCCACCGAAAATTGGATTTGCGGGAATCCACTTGGTTATAGGTTACGAAAGTGCGAATATCATTCTATACTTCAATTTGAGATTTTTAGAAAATACAAATTAGATGAGTTCTGCCCTTTTTTTATATATATATAAAGAGACGACAGTTACAGGTATAAGTATATTTTTCAATGCAATCGAATTCTTAATGCTAGGACTTAGATATCAATAATTTATATATAGAGATAGAGATTAGATATCAATAATTTATAAACAGTATATATTTATAAAACATCATGAAATACCCAGCGAAGAGGGTGGGTAACGGCTCTAGTTAACATATAAAACAAGAGTATAACTGAAACGTGGAACACATCACAGATGGTTTGTTGATCCAAAAAGGAATAAGAAATATATTAAAATACGCTACTTTCATCAAGTTAGTAATAGAATGTGCAGCATTTTTCTATGAAATAGTGAGTTGAGATGATATTCTTCAACATTTACAATGAAGAGAAGCTTGACAGATGCATTAAATGCACCTTCAGTTCTTGAAACATTTATTGGGGAAAATAATATTAGAAATTAAAAGCGGAGCTGATCAAATATACTGCTAGTTATAAGAATCCCTTATATTGTTTGAACAAAAGAAATGGCTTTGAAAAATATGTTTGTATAACACTTTCCAAGAGCCAAAAAATAGAATTTTGCTCAAATATATTTTCGATCGCGTGATTCATAGCACGTGACGAATCGAATACATAAACTGGTACAATATCTATTTATTACCCTCTTACCGTAAAACAAAACAAATACCAGATATTTGCTCATAGACGCTGATTCAGAGATATGTCAAAAATATGACAACTATTTGGAACACGAGAGAATTCAGGACGAAGAATTTTTAAACGATATTAATAGATTTGTATGCGGAAAAGATCTAAGAAAGTGGAATTTCAAAATTATATTGAAATCGTCAGCTGAAATAAATTTTCCAGACATATTTTATAATGTACAATTACCTAGTATAAAGGACGATTAATTTTTTCATGCAAAATCACGTCAATTGGACTAGAAATCGATAGGAAATCAAGAAAATCATAACAGTTATTACTAAATAGCATGTTTCTATCACGGAGTAGAGATCCGCTTCAAAAGAGGTCTTACAAAAACCTTTTCCCAAGGGGAGTTTTACAAGGGTATTTATTTCATATACAAAAATAATTCCTTTTTATGAACTACTAAGCCTACAGCTTTGAAATTATTAAATGTTACTTTTGCTGAGCAGAAATCAGCTAAGAAGTTTTCCAAAGTCGACCCGCAAGGAATTTACGGGGAGTTATAGATTTAAAAAAAAATTTTTTTTTTAGCTATATTAGACCTACAGACTTAAAATCTGCCAAATATAATTTTTGTTAAGTATAGATGTGCTATATATAGGAGTTTTTTGTTTGTTTGTTTGCAATTCATTTAAAATCAACTCATTAAAAACTTCTTTATCCTTCAATTTCAATTGCCTTAATTTTCAACCTACCCGTGCGAAGAACGGGTATACCAGCTAGTTATATATATTGAATTAAGTTAAGCTATAAGATAACAAAAGAATTTGAGATTAATTTTATCAAAAATCCACATATTTCCATATTTAAACTAAGAATAAATTTATTAATTCATGTTTCCTCTACACTGAACGTGATAACTATATATATTATTATTGTTTGCATTTTTCTTATTCTTCACAGCTTAAACATAATTTGCATACCCTGTATATACGTTACAATAATACTTTTGACTACTTTTTCATTCAGTAATTAGATAATTCATTTTTTACATTTAAAAGATAAAATTAATTGATAGACTTTAATACCGAACAAAAAATAAAATAATTTTGATGTCAACTAATTAGGCAAAGGAATTCAAAAAATCAAAAAATCAAATTGTTTTCAAACACCGGCAAAATTCTGATCAAGGTTTTTTCAGTAGAAAAAGTATTATCTTAAGCCATAAAAGGGAGGGGGGGGGGACGAAGATTAATCCATGGGGGAAAAACTTAAATGACTTCAGCACCTTTTTTATGCAATTCTTTTAGCTCATGCATTTGCTATTTATATTGAAATTTGGTAATATGGTCATAAGACTATCTTAGCAAGTCAGCAAATAGACAAACAGAAGATAAATCACAAGCTTTGGCATATCATTTTTGAAAATATGGACTTCTACTAAATCAAAGTCAAGATTCCATTAGGAAATCAGACAGATAAGAATGGTTGTTTTCTTAGAAAGCTAAGCAAATTCACATATCTTCACTTGAAGTAAAATATACTTTAGGTAGTGTTTTGATAAATAACAGCTTCTCTCAATATTATACAAAAAAAAAAACCATTTTTTGGGGGGGGGGGGGGCGTTCAACTAACAAAAATTTCTATTTCAGAGTAATATAATCGTCATATATACATACGTGTTTTAAAGCTTCAATGCATATAGTTACCTAAGCGTTTTCTTTATTTATTCATAATCTAGAATATATCAAATCTAAAATTTTCTCTAATAAAATTTTTAGAAAAACAATAACCTATAAAAATATGTTAAATTATCACATAACTTGGTATATATTTATTGCGTTCGTCGAGTAATTTATTCTTACAAATTAAAAATGAAAAAAACCCGGGAAGCATTATTATTAATATAATAATAAAATAATAATATATATAATCACGACATCAAAAAAATATTTTTAAATAGTTATATATAACAGCCCCCCACACACATATATATACTTCTTATACTTTTTCCCTTTTATTTTGGTTTTAGTATATACAATTTCATTAAAAAATTTCAATATCTTTAGATACTGTCAGCGATTTTCAATAAATATAAACAATAGCGCATTACATTGCACAGTTAAAATTATTTTTCACAACAGATGTTTCAAATCCTCGCAGACATTTTATTTTATCTATTAGATAATATCTGAAGATAATCACAAAAGCAAAAAAGTATAGTTTGAAAATATCTAAAGTTTCAAGATGCAATCAAATTGTTTATTAATCTCAGAATCAAAAAATTTTGCTTTAACTTATCTGCAGAACAAAGAGCACCATTTTCACATACCATTTTTACTCGAATCTAAGCTGCAGTTTTTTTTTTCAATGTTAATCCTACAGAAAATTGGGTGCGGCTTAGAATCGAAGGGGAAAAAATTCCTTGGATGGGGCCAATGAGAGCATTTACACAGATCCATGTATGTATTTAAAAGTTTATAATATTGGTAAAATATAACTTATTATTCTCTTCCTATTAGTTCATATTTTGAATTTATTTTAATTTTCTAAAAATTGGATCTCTCTCTCTCGAAAAACCATTTTACATTATTTTTTAGTTTTCGCAAAAACTTGTTGAAAATTCGGGAGTGCGGCTTAGAATCGATGGTGGCTCAGATTCGAATAAATGCGGTATTTTGGAAAACATAAACGTCATACGGTAATTTCAACAATAGGTTTCACTGACAGTAAAGACGCAATTCTTGTAAAATATTTCTTGTAAAAACTTTTTTTTTACATAAAATGTAAAACTTATCAATACACACACAAAGAGCATATAATTTTTTTCTTTCTATGTAGAAATTCTTTCAAACATTTTTTGTCTTCACGCTGACCCTGAGTCCCTTTCAGCTTTCTCCACCCCTTTAAAGTTTTAAAATTTTTAATGTCTAAATAAGTAGCTGTACGCAATTATTACCGTGAAGAAGGAAGGAACTAATTATTAAATTCCTTCCTTCTTCAGTTGTCAATATATATATTACCATTAACAAAACCTCGAGCTAAAATGCTATTTTTAATGAAAGATAAGGAAAGAGACGACGAACTGAGATTGCTCTTGAACTTGCCGCAGAGCAAAAGAATTTATTCTTGAACTTAGGAGAATTTCCAGCAATATTCACCCTGTTCAATTTTTATCAATACTGGCGAACTCAAGTTAGTTGAGTTCTTGCAGTCTGACAGAGCTAGTTTGTCTTCCTCTTACTAAAGCATCTCGTGTCGAGCATGTAAAATAGCTTTGAAGCATCTCTGGAAAATCAAAACGAAAATGCGAACCTGTTCCTTTGGTAGCCGCAGGGAGAACGACGGAGTGGTGAAATTTTTGAAGGTGAAACACTTTTTTTCCTCTGGGCTATGGGGCCAGTAAGACAACTCAGAGACGCTTCAGAAAATCCTCTAGAGATTTCCTTTTGATTTGTTTCGTCTTTACATTTTGACCACTTTCACTCTCTTTTGTTTGCTCAGAACAGCAATTTGTCTTTTGTCCGTAATTTGAAACAGCAAAAACTCGTGCTATTTGTCTCTGCAAAGTTTATAGAGTCAATAAAAAATTGGCAAAAATTTTGGCTTTCGAAATTTGACAAATTTAACTATCATTTTTTTTGTACAACTTTTGGGGTCGATGCATTACTTATAAAAATTGAGAAATGTTTCTGAATTATTTCATTTTATACAAATATGAATATAGTTATTATTAATAATAATTTAATAATTGAAAAGCATATAAAAGAAAAAAATATTGCTAAAACTTTAAAATTTGATGTATTGAAAATATAAAACGAATTTTTTTATCATAACAAAAATACATAAAAAATCTATATTTTTTACAAAAAAATTCTGTTAGAGAATATTTTTGCTCTAGACATTTTCACAAAATCGATTTTTTTATGTCAAGAGAGTGAGTGAGAGAATATATAAACTCCGCACTGTTCAACTACACGAGGGCTTTTGGTGACGGACCTCGTAATTTTGAACCATGATCAGGTGACGAGGACGACATCTGAGCTGGCATCTCCTCTCCTAACTACCCCACCACACAAAAGGGAGAATGTTTGAGCTCTCGACAGATTTCAGCTAACTAAAACGTAAAAATACTTCAAATTTTGCATTTTTTAAATTTTACTTAAAAAAAATAAAGGGCCTTTTGCTGCATCCGTAGATGCATTATTTAAAAGAATTCGATAAATAGAACTCCAGAAAATTGAATTTTAAAATTGTAAACAAATGTGATGTAACTATGATTCAGGTGCACTTTCTTCAAAATCCGTTTCGTGCGTAATATTTATTGTAAAAACTAATTTTTCTATACAAAGAATGCAATTTTTCTGTGTTATATGTTCAAATTTATTGAAAATTCTAAATTTTTTTATGCAAAAATTAAGCAAAATTTGAATGATTAATTACAAAAACTTTAAAAGAAAATTTTGTTTTTTGTAATGTTAATTATGTCTAGTTTTGCATTTATAAATACTTAGTGTAGTTCTCAAATTACAAATCAATTGGATATAGTACAAAATGGATCTTGAGCATTATTCTAAATAAAAAACAAAGCTTGTAAAACAGACATTTCGTTTTTCCTAACTGCTTATTGTTAACATTTGAATGTACATGAATAACTCTATATATTTATAACCGTTGGTTTTACTTTAAAATAAATAAATATTCATTTGTATAAAAACAGAGATTCTTTTGTTACAATTTTTTTAAAACAGCGTTCTATTTAAATTAGACATAAAATTAATTTTTTAAATACATCAAAGACATTTTCTTTGTGTATTTTTTATAACAATAAAAATATGTGTAAGGAATTCTGTAATATCTTGTAATGATGATGTTCAAAGTAAAACTTATAGATATAAAATTTTGATATTTTAAATGGAAGAATGTGTAAAAATCTTTGATAACTCGTGTTTATTGAGTAGGGAAGGAGTAGTTAAAAAGACTTCTAAATAATCTAGAATTTTAAACTTACGATTTAAAAACTGAGAAATGATGCAAAATAATCCAATTAATTATGGTATGGCATTTTATTGTATTAAAAATATTATTTTACAAATCATTGATGAAAATATCTTTATTTGCAATTTTCTCAAAATGCGTTTTTTTTGGAGATTCCAGTACATTTTTTTCAAAATGTACTTTATCTATAGTGCTGATATTTTGCATTTTATAAGATCCACAGATTTTCAACAAAGTGAATGATTTTTTTTTCAATAAACATTCACAAATTTTAGATATAGCACAATTTCAGCATAAAATTTAAAGGAGATTTGAATCACTAAATAAAAAAAAAATTATATATTTGTGTGTTTTTTAAAATTTTATTTCATTCATTTTACGGATTGTTATGTTTGCAAAACTCTATAAAATTTTATAGCTATATATGCAGTGGATTGTATGCAAAAAGTACCTAAAGGTAAGAGCATGCCTCGAAAATAAAAAAATAAAAATACTATTGATTAATTAAGACTCATACAGATTTATTTGGAATTTAAAATGGAATTTGTTTAGATTAACAGGTACATAAATATATAGATAATTCAACGTAAAAATATTACTCTTCCATTGCTTTTAATTGAACCATTTAAATTTGTTGTAAGAAAAGTTCACTTTTCCTTGTCACAGACGTCCCAATTACCTTAACATGCACCACTCCCCTACACGGCGGGTCTTCAGTAGTATTGGTCTCGAACTCATGACACGCCAGCCACGAGTCCGATACCTTGACCACTTTGTTAACGCGGCCACATTTTTTATCTAAAACTTTATAACAACTACCAATTTATGAATTAAAAAAAAGTATAGCACGCTGTATTTTTAAGAAATCTGACAACTGCAAAATCCGGCGTATATAACTCGCACCTATACTTTCAAGATGTATTTTTTAATGTTTAGGTAGATTCGCCGTATAACACATAAACTTTTTTTTACGGAGGAACTTGAAATTTACGAATGCACTGTTCTTAAGTTTCGAAGTCAGGTATTATCCCAGGCCTTTGAAAAAATAATTTATTTCTACAGCTACAGCTCTTAAAGTTTATTAGGTACGTCATTTCTTAAAGAAAAAAAAAACATAACTCCGATCTATGACGAAATATTATCTCTTTAATGCTCATTTCTCTCTTTTTTAAAAAAAATCCCTAAAGCATTATTTTTATACCCGGAGTATAACGCGCACTCATAAATTTCGATCTTATTTTTTGTGTTAAAAGTGCGCGTAATGCGCCGGATCGTACGGTAATCTTAAAACTTAAAACTGTATAATTTTTCTACAAAATATCTATGACGATCTGAATTATAAATTGACACTTGAATTCTCGCTTTAATTATTTTTTTTTATTCTACTTTATATGAGTGGCCATAGCTCACGTAATTCCTTTCATTTTTCCGATTCTCTTCTAAATAGTTAATATTTAAAAAAATATTACTATATGAATTTAAAAGGAGTCATGAAGATTAATCAAAATAGAATTTTATGATATTAATTTGAAATAATAATTAAGAAAAGTATAAAGACGGGGCAGAGATTAATTTGAATTATGTACACTAAAACAAATTGTATGAACATTTTATCAATAAAATATCTTTTTGTTAAAATAAATTTTATATGAAATACGTAAAGAAGCTACCATTTCAATAATATATCAATACTTAGAAAATTATCGATGAGAGGAAATCATTAAGTTTGATATTGACATACATTAACTATGCAAAATGTAACGTTTTAGGATTTTTAAAATAATTATTTTTAAGGAATTTATATTTGTTTATACGCATCAACAGATACAAAATGTTACTGGGTAAAATAAATTCCTGTGAATTGAAAAAACACAATATTTTAGCTTTGAGAAGGGAGAAAATATCCACTTTGCCTTGTTCAACATTTAGAAAAATTGAAACGTCTTTTGTCACCGATCCATATAGTTACAACGAAAACAAAATTCTAAAAATAATTGATAAAAATAAACAATAGGAAAATGAAAAGAAAGAATCAGGATTGACCACGATTTAATCTTTCTGAGGGATTTTTCTTTTAATTTTTCTGGCAAAATCGGGAACATGCTAGGAACAGAAACACATTTAAGCTCTGAGTCTGCAACTTACAAAAGAAATACTAATTTGAATACCAAACTAATTGAAAAAAAAAGAATAAGATATGATATTCTCATCTATAAAAATCAGCTGCATCTGACTCAGCATTAAATAGTTTCATAACGATCTTTCTAATTGGAATGTAAGGAAAATGGGAAAAGTTGTATAGTGGTGGATTACATCTGTGTGGAAATTCCCTCTTTCACATCACATCCTGGAACAAGAATATTCGCCTGAGAAAATCTCGTCAGTTTCCTCATGCTGTTACATTTCCACGATTCTTGGCATTTTTGGATGTATGTTTAAAAGTAAGGAGGAAGAAATAAAAAAAAAAAGATAGAAAGAGAGAGAGAAGAGCGGACGAATACTTCACATAACACCAGCCGTGTTCTGCATTTCCTCCTTTTTCCGGGTGCATTTCACCCCCGCTAGCTACCCCAAGACCCAATTTCCTGCTTTTAATGCGAAAATGGCAAGATTACTAGAAAAGAGCGACATTCGTCGTAACTTCCAATTTATCGCACAATAAATGACACATTTGGTAGCCTGATTTAATTTTATGTTTTAAATGTAAGAGGTTATTCATTAATAATTCAAACACAGAAAGCGCACATTCTGAGCAAAAGAAACAAAGCACACATAAAAAATAATATTAAATTATGAAAAAGAATTTACTTTTCCCCCTCTTGAGCTACTTTCATTGAATAGATAAAAAAATATTTAAAAACTCTAGAAAAGTTTTAGGTTTTTTACCAACAAAATAAAAAAGGGAAAAAATAAAAAAAAATTTTTTTAAACATATAAAACCTTAAATAAAAGCATTTTAATTCAAAAGAATTCAAATTATTTTGTCATTTATTTCAACTGATTGCGATCATAAGTTATTTTTTTCTAACTTCAATGTCTATTTATTTTTTTATTATTTGAACCGTTATATATATATATATATGTGTGTGTGTTACTGTAGCAATCTAACACATTTAAAAAAAATCAATTAAATAAAAGGGGAACAAATCTTGGTATGAATTTAAGCGGTTTAAAAAGGTGTTTTATATCTCTCTCATCATAAACACTTTATAATCTAAATGTTATATCTTATTATTATATTATTATACGCTTTACAATCTTTTTGAAATATTGCAGGAAATTGTTCGAGTTATTTTTTCTTTTTTAGAGAAACTTTAATGTATTAAAACACTATTTTGTCCAAAATCTAAATCAACATAACTGATGATGTGATAACTATAAAATGTGAGGTTCAATTTTTCCACCGTATATTCTATAGAAAAATATTCTTCACCAGTTCGTTAGATAAAATAAATTTCTATGAAACACATCTTCTAGTTCTTCAATGGATCAACAGCCCTGGGTGAGCCCTGACCTTCTCCAGACATCGCTACTTTTGGCAACTGTTTTCAAATTTTTAACCTTTTAAATATTAAGATCTTTTTCAATACAATCAATCCATCTTAGCGGGGGTCTGCTCCGAGGTCTATTTCTGATGGGCTTTGCCAGAAAGATTTTCTTTCAGCAACGATCTTCATTCATTCTAGCCAGTTGACCAGCCCATTTGAGTCTCTGTAATTTGACAAATTTTACAATATCAGGTTGTTTGTAAATTTTATGGAGTTCTAAATTAGATCTTTTTCTCCATGATCCATTCACTTAGACCTCATCAAGAATGCAAAGTAAGATCTTTCTCTCGAAAATTCATACAGCTTCCTCATCATGTAAAGTTTATGCCCAAGTCACTGATACATAAGTCAGGATAGATCTTATATATACAAGACATTTGCAAAATGAAGCAAATCAATCTCAAAGAAAAAAATTGTTGAAATAAATAATTATAAAATCAGAAGATTTTATTTATCTTAAAGAATGCAAATCAATATCATACCAGAATAATATTATTAAAAATAAAAATTAAAAAAAAGAGAGATTCTTCATGACACAGTTCACAAAACTGCTTACCCATTCCAAAACTTTAGTATCATTTCACGTCCATGTAATCCTGACCATATCCTATCAGTTTCTCGATGCTTGTAGAGAACATCCAAAAAGCATAGATCTGGTTCTAGTACGTGATTTTTTACCAAATAGGCAGATCAGAGACAGCGTCTCGAAATTGAGTTAGGAATGAAGGAACGTGTGATGAAAACCAGGCAAGTAGATGATCCCCAGCACGCACGCAAGCAAAATAAGCGGGCGTCAACATGTTTTCTACAATGGACAATGCTATCGCATTCCTACGTGAACTGGATCTCTTTGGCAAAGCAGATCATCTCAGATATCATGGCCGATGTTCTAATGAACAAAAACGCTCAGATGTTTAAATATATTTAGATATTTGAGAGATTTGTCAGCACAAGTGATAGAAAACATTGAACAAATCTGGGGCGAAAAGTAACATAATATTCTTGTTTTTCCACATTTGTATCAATGCGGATCTTAAACAAACAAAGAATTATTTTTAACTTATAATTATGTACATTTGTGATATATATTTCTTAAAAATTGAATAGATGTTATTTTATCATTTTTTAACAATTCACAGATCTGGGAGTCTGATATTTTTGTTGTAATACATCAAAAAATCTTATTATTACGAGAAAAGAATAAAAGTATTGAAAATAATATTATTCCTTCATTAAAAGGGGAAAATGAAGACATTCAAAATTTTTAGTCAATTCAATTTTTATTCGTTCTGTAAATATATTAATTCACTGTTTCTCAAACTGTGGTTTGTATTCGTATTCCTGTGAGTATACATAAACTTTCCAAGAAGTGCATGAATAGATAGGACAATTATATGTAAAAAAAATGTCTATGTATATAATTCCAGTGTGGGGGGGGGGCGTAACGAAGGAGGTTCACCCCAAAGGCCTACAGATTTTTTAATTTTCCGCAATAGAGATTACCACTCGGGGCTTTCCTCTACGAATTTTTAAAATGTACCCCGCCCCTCCTTGCCGCATGAGATAGATCTGAGCACACCACTGTGTAATTCACGAGTATAATATTTTTTAGCATGTTTAATCTTCCTTGCCAAAAAAAGGGTGCAACGGGTCTATATTCGTGTAGCTTTTACTAATCCTCTTGGGGAAATTCTATTAGTTTAAATATTCTTCAATTGAAAACTTTCTCCCGAAGAAGATGCGATCTTTGTAAATCATGTCGTATATTTAAGAATTAACTTTAAGGTTCGAGAGAGAGGTTAGGAGTTAGCCGATAGAAGTTTGTGATGAACGTAAAAGTAATTGAAAGCTAGACGAGAACGAGAGACTCATCGATTAATTAATTAATATTTAAAATTAATATTTGACGGTTCAGTCATGTAAGATTAGTAGTCAATAAGATCTTAGAATTAGAATCAAATCGACTAGAAGTCGATTATTTGAGATAGGAGTTACGATTATTTCTAAACATACATACTATTTATAAATTAAATATTAAATATCATCTTTCTCGCTTTGGCTCCAATATTTTATATATATATGCATTTCCTTCCCTAGGTTTGTAACACTTATATAAGGATTAATAAATTTTATTTGTTTTGATTATGGCTGGTGTGCATTCTAACTCCCAATCATTAACGGATTTCAGGGAAAATCCTTTACAAGAGGTATGACGGCAAGAAAGAAACAGTTTAAAAGTAACTACATTTATTTTTCAATACAAAATAAAAGTGGTTTCTTCTTTTCAGTTTTAATAATTTTCGGACTAATTCTTCAGAAATATTAATCGCATACACATTTTATTAAAAACCAGAATTTATTTACAGACTAGAATTTAACTTATTTATAACACAAATTCATATACACACACATAAATAAAATTCTACTGAAAAGCTCATTATTTAAATTTTCAATAGATAGAATATTAATTTAAAATATATTTGTACGCTCACTTTACGCATAATACATTACAGAATATGCAGAAGTTAAAATGTACAAAATTATTCTCGACGTATGTTCGCCTGAAGATGCATTCGCGCAATTTGAAAAGGCAGTAGCAGATATTTCATTAAAACTAATATTCAAAATCTCCAATTATTTTAAGCAGCTGTTTCACTTCCTGAAATCAGTTTTTACTGATTTAATTAATGATCTTTGAAAGCAGAGATCCTTCTGAATGACATTGCAATTCCAATTGCGCAGTAGCTTAAAGTTAGGAATTATTTATTAACGAGGAAGTAATTAATTAAAGATAAATCGAGTAAAATAAGGTTCACGAATTTTTAAAGCAATCTTTTGGATTTTAAGATTGGAAAATTTCCTATCTATAACCACGCACACAAACACATAAAAAAAAAGGAAAACATAGGCTTACTTTTAATAGTTTTAAAAATCTAATTCATCGAAATTTTGCACATTTAGTTTAAAATCTGCATTCAAGTTTTTGTTTTTAAAATAATTTCATGAAAACTACAGTGGAATTCTAAGCCCAAGTTCGAAAAAAAAAATCTTTTTTTTTTGTGTGCAAAAATTGCGATTATTTTAATACTTATTCAATTTCGAGAAATTATTGGATTGAGGAGAATAGTGAGTGTTTATTAACGTCGCATCATAAAGCAACACTAGGGGTATTGGCGATGGAACTCGCAATTTAGAACCTTGGTCAAGTGTTTGTCCCCCTCTCTCAAAACTAACACACCACCGGAATGACTTTCCGAACTACGACAGATTTAATGTGCATTTTCTCTTCTACACGCCAGGTCTTCAGTGACACAAAGGCTCGAACTCATGACATACCGGCCACGAGCTCACGACCATAACTACTAGGCTACTGCAACTTTTGAATTAAAGAGGGGAAAAAAGGGGGAGGCACACACGCAATGCTTACTTTAGTCACAAATGGGTAGATATCGCAATTAAGTCATACATGATTTAATTATTAATACAGCAGATTGGAATATAATTTATAACCAGCTTTATTTCGGCTTCTTGACCTTCGAAATGGTCTTGAAGGTTTGTTTATGTACATATGATAAATGTAGGAGAAATAGAGAGATAATTAAATTCAACAGAAGGTTCTGCTTTCGAAAATTGCACACATTCTAACTTCAAAATATAGCATTAGAATAGCATTTCAAATTTTGCTTCTTTTACTTCAAAAAAAAAAAAGATCAAAAGTTTTCTACCTATTTATTAACAGTAAAATTATTACAATCAACCGTCACCTATTTCTAAAAGCGAACCAGCCTTATCTGCTTTGTTAATGCTGTCCAAATAGCGTGGGAATCACGCCATCGGTTTCTCAATTAAACTTTAAAAACCTCTGCACACACAAACATTACGAGTCACGAGAAACATTCATAATCATTACACACATTTCTCTAGTAATGAAGGACGAAAGCGAATGGCGAAGAGGCGTTGTTTGGGATAAGGGTCAAAAGACGCCTTCTCAGATGGCGAATCCAGGTTACAAGATAAATATTACACTCTTACCACATCAACAATGTTTTACCTGCCAGTTAACAGATGCGTCCGGATTAACGAGTGAATTGCTCAGAGCAGAATTAAAAGAGTGACAGCTGGAAAAAGGGATTGAAAAGACGGATTCCCTCTTATGAAAACAATCCAATCGGGTGTGATATACTATGCCAGTAAAAGATGGGAGGTAACGGGTGGTTTATGTCAAAATAACGGCATAAGGAACTTTTCATCAGAGATGACAATTAGGTGACACGGCACCCTTTGGATTTACACCGCCATTTCGAGCAATTAGTTAGAAGTATAAAAATGGTAAGAAAAAAAAATGAAGATGAAAAGTGTATTTACAAGTTTATGAAAAAGGTATAAACAGTAAATAAACAAAACAATATACAGCTATAGCTAACACAAGTTATTCCCCATGTTCAAATTATTTTTTAAAAAAGTGCAGGAATTTGTGAGATTTGGTGATGTGATTGATTCCAAAAGAAAGAATTACACATTTATTTCTTACAACATTCTAATAATGAAAATTCTAGCCCATTGATTTAGATATGCTTCCCAAAATCAATCGGCAAACTTGGGAAAACAGTTTATATGGTCAGTTATTAATATTAAGCAGTTATGAAAAAAACAAATTATTCCAAAATCACCCAATTTTTTTAAAATATAGTATTAAATATAAAACGGATATAAATGTGCCATTAATATCCTACAAAACACAAATAGATTTTTTTTTAAAAATTGAAACTAAAAATTAGATATTTTTTGCAAGTAATTATTAATAAACAAATAAACTCGTATAGTTTTCAATTTCCTTTGAGAAATCATTCTTTATATTAAGTATAGATATTAAAAGCAGAGCGCGCGCGCGAGAGAGTACTCACTCAGATATGAACATTTATCGTAAATGAATTTAAAAAAGGTAAACACAAGTTATTTCTATTTACATAGAGAACTTATTACTTTACCAGAAAAGAATCTAACCAAAGGTGAAGGAAGTTACAATGAACATAAATCGTGCGAGATAGATGAATCTCTCTAAAAAAAGTTTTTCTTTAACAAATAATACGTGCTAAATTAGAATTATATTCTCCATTAAATATACTAAAAGGCATCAATTAAAGAGACTATATTTTTCTTAGCCTAAATTTTAGGATACAAAAATATTAATTCAAAAATCATCTAAAAACACACAAAAAATTTTTTCCCAGGAGAATAAAGGTAATGTAACTTTGATGACAATTAAATCACATAAATATTAGTCTAAAATGAACACATCTAGATTGGAACATTAGCATGCTTCCTAAAAAGGCAATCAAGCTCCGATTGCTAATTGAAAATTACTTGCACTATCAAATTTCAAAAAGAATCTCATATTTGCACAAGAATTAAAGTTAAATATTGTTTATAACAATTTAAAACATATATTTTTGTAAAATAAAAAAAAATTTCTCTGCGGCACATTTTTAAAGTTAAAGAAAATAATATTAAATATATAAGACAGAAATTTTCAAATAAGCAGTGTTTCTACAGTGCAGCTCTATATAGTTAATTATATCGCAGTCACAATGCAATTATTGAGTTAATAATGCGAAATATATTCCATAGTTGCATAGGTTAGCAATATTCCTATTAAAATGGCTAATAATTTCATTCAATAACCACAAACTAAGAAACCCTTTGAGATTTAGCTTTTATCTTATGCAATTGCTTTGGGAAAGTGACACTTTAAACAAATGTTAGATATATATTTAGACAATTTAAAGTATTGCAAAGAATGGAGTTAAATTAAAAAGGAAGTTACGCTTACAAAAATATAGACAACGAAAAAACAAAAATGTTTTTAAATGCTAATATTTTATGCTACAAGACAGCATAATTGTAAAAGTCTGTCAGAAATGTAACTCAGCTGTCAGTTTCAAAATATTTATATGATAAGAATTCCTCAAAACGTTATCAAAACATTTTTGTATTAATTAAAAATGTCTTATAAAAACGATGAAACTGGTGTGTATAAGCAGGAAAAAAAATATTCAAATAAAGACAAGCAATAATCTTAATAATAATAAAAGCTAATGAAAAGGCGAAGTTATTTTCTACATGAAATAATAACACTAATCCTATTGCAAAAATATTTCATAAATTTTTTGTGTAAAATAAAAACTACTATCAGAAAGAAACAGCTGAAAAAAAAGGCGTACTATGTATTCGATATAAATTCAGAACCTAGGTATAACTTTTGTTTCAGTTTTCCAAGACAAATAAGTCCAAATGTATGCACATAAATTCTGAAGTGTTGAAACTATGTTGAAATGCCCAAACGCACACAAGGTGAAAAAACTCCAAATACTACAGGACCGAAGCGAATGTCACTATCTTATTTCAAAACGTATTCTATAAACACGTGGTAAACAATGCACTATTGTTTACATTTCCGCGCCAAGACGTCTCCACAGCTACGGGATGTACACATGAATCACACTGGCAAATGATGATTCCAAGCTTTGCTTGAAAAGATCCCAGCAGATTAGCAAGTTCGAGGGAAGTGCATAGGGGCTTATTATAAAACCAGATGTTTCTATAAGGAGAAAAATTCCTCCAGGAAAAAAAAATCGTCTGTGGAAAAATTCAGCGCACCGCTTGCCTTAAAATTGATTATCAAACAGAAGATAATTATATAACTAACAAACCATATGTTTGTAGGATGAATATCTTTGCAGGGGACTAGTGAAAAAAAAATAATAAGTTGAAATGGAATCTTACCTCGTCTAGTTTTCGGAGTTTCCGTGTACGCCATGAGTTCGTCTATGTTGCACTCACTGAAACAGCTCGGTAGGGACAATCTCAATCCTGGCGCAGCTGTTGATGGGTTTGCCTCGCCTCCTTCTTCGAGGACAGAGAGTCGCAGCAACTGAGGAGGGGAGGCACTCGATCTTTTGAACAGCCTCATGATGTTGCTTTCGTTCGGTTACCTTGGCGATGAACGACCTTGCGCCAAGTTTGGCGGTATGGCCTCAGCTGTCGTTCCTTTTCGAACTTTTTGTAGCCGGGATCATTCGGGAGGGAAAAGTGAACTTTTTTTAATCCTTCTTTCGCCTAAGCCGGGTCTTTTCTTTACTTGTTGCGCTTGTTCGAATTTTTTTTTCCATATATGTAAAGCTATAGTCTGAAAGTAGTGCTCACATGTGTGTTAGAAAAACGGATTCAGAGCATTTTTATTGCCCTTGCTGTATGTGTATTTCCTTTCTTCTCGACATTTTATTTTCGCTCTTTTCAAGCTTTACGGAGACTTCAGTGCATACGATGTACGAATATGATAAAAATTATTATTCACTTTATCATCCATATATGCTTGATGCTCATCAAATAAATTAATTGTACTTTCTAGAATAAATGTTTTTAACGAGATTCGAGAATTCCGAATGCGTCAAAGATTTTCAAAATGTTTTTTGGTAACTGTGAACATATATATAAGCGAAAGTATATCTATATGTCAAAAAAAATTTAGTGATACTCAAAATTTTTTCTTCTTAAGTTTCTGTTGTGTACTTTTGTCTCAATACTACTTTTAAAAACTATCTAAACTCGTCATATAATAAAACTATATTATGCGTAATCTTTTTTTTAATAAAATAAATATTGTTCAAATATCTTTTCCAAAAATAAAAAAAACAACGTTCATATTCTGGCAATAGATTCCACAATTCTTATTTATTCACAATATCACCAGGTTAATTTTCTATTTCCGCAATAATATACACACATTGAAGCACAATCGAGTAGAGTTGAATAGCCACATTTAATGTCTGTCATCATGAACATTGTGTTACCTAAGAGGGAAAAAAAAGAAAAAGGTTAAAAATAACTCAGCTCTTCTGTTGACACACTTCATTTCTTATTTATAACTGGCCGTTGCTTTGTATAAGATAAGGAAACAATATGTTAATTCTGTATATCTGATGAAGTATATTCCATCAAAAGATGTGCTTACTGATAAGTTAAAGTTCAGTGATGGAGAGACCGTTGTTTTTAACAACATTTTCCACAATTATATCAAGATTCTTATGAAGGCATTGTCATGCAAATGAAAACTGAGACCCTTATTAACATTTATTGTTGTGATAAAATTATACTATAATACTTCTTAGCAGTATTTATTATCGGAATTAAATGCATGCGATCTGTAAGATATCCATATATATTACCAGGAAGAAAAATTAAACTCAATTTTTTCATTAAATTGAATTTTTTCCTCTGATAAATATAACTTTCTTTATTTTATTATATTCTTTATTTTTATTATTTTACATTCTTTAATATTTTATCTTAATTTTTATGTTTGCTTATTTTTTTATTTTGTATTATTATTTCAATTATTCTCATAAAAAATTATTTGCTTATTTTTTATTTATTATTTGTTTAAATATATCTTAATATTACTTTTTCATTATTAGCTCCCTTTATATATAAAGGTAGATATATATAAATATTTATTACGAAGTCTATTGAATAATTTCTATAAATAATGATTATCCAAAATGAACAATGAAAAATAAATAGGAGTTTATAGTACTAATTTAAATAAGCTTCCTAGAGATGATATTAAACATTTTCATCGCAAAAGTTTCAAACTTTCATTTGAAATTTTCAACAAAAATAGCTTTGATATACTTCTGAATTTTTCGTGTAAAATATTGCATAAAAAACCCAACATGTCTGTAAAACATTTAAAACAAGAATTTGTATCCAGTAAGTTCCATGTTAGAGAATAAAGTTGTTTGGCGCAAGGAGTTAAACAAGAAGAGTAATATCCAAGAAGGATTTTTATACGATTTGATGACTGAAATGAATTAGATGCAAATACATGTAAATTTGATACATAATAAATGTTATAAAAGTAATATTATTAAACAATTTTGAAAGACAATCAATTAAAATATTTGATAATTCTGATAGATTTGTCGATTATCAGTGTATCAATCAAATCAATATTTTATTTACTTATACATTAGTTAGATTACTTATACATTAATATAAAATAAATAAATAGGATGGATTAACCAAGCATCAAGCAATAAAAAACTAAACAATAAAGACTCGATTTAAGCAACATGTTAACAGAAAGTGATATTTTTCTGAAAAATGGAGGAATTGTCATAAAAAATTAGAAGAACTGCAACGCGAGAAATAATCTAGGTAATGTTTTGCAATGAAATAAATTCTTAGATCATAACACATAATATTTCATACAAAAAAGTAAAAAGTGTTTTATGATAAAGAATTATAGAAAATTTTTGCAAATTTCATAAGAAGTTAATGCTTTATAAAAAATAAATTACTCAAAGGAAATCAAAATAAAACTCGTTTCATAAAATTATTAGAAGCAAGCAATAGTTGGTTTTTTTAAAAATATTTTAGTTATTTGCAAGGAATATGTAAAATATTTCAAACTTCTATAAAAATAATTGATTCACGCAGAATTTTAATTATTTTTAGAAAACCAAACATAATTATAAAATCTTTAAAATGAAATCCGATGTAAAATTAAATAATATTATCCGAAGAGGAACAAATATTTCCACATTTCTCTCTTCAAAGATTTTTTTTTTTTTTTTTGAAAGACAGTATATAAGATAAGGTAAAGTTTATTGACCTTCTTTCACTGTAATTACGGCATAAACATATTAAATTTTTTATTTTGTTCTTTAAAAAATTTCGCAGTCACTTTGATTATCATTATTATTATTTATGACATGTTTAGATACGTTTATTATTTGTCGAAAATATTTTGAGGCATGACGTTTCGTTTGACAGAGATAAACAATAATCAGATGATAAACACATTTTGCATTAAATATGTTTTTTCTGCATAAAATAAGGAATTTCTAAAGTTTATAAGGGCTTTAAAGAAATGCATTAAAAAACAAATGTGAATTGTTGTAGATTATGGAAGGATAATAATGGTAATTTTAAAAGTGCGAACGTGTTTGTTTTTATTATAATACAAAAAATTTTCCTTACGACTCTCTTTTTGTTTAATTTATATTTTCTACGAAATTAAAAATATGCCTCTATTAATATATATAATATTTATAGTTTAATACACAATTACATTAAATTTTTAATAAAATATACATTACTGTTTATTCATGAAAACAAAACAATAACAAAAAGAATAGAATCAAAAATAAAAATTTAGTTAGTGAATTGCATTTCCATTCCATATTTTTTCGTAATTATTTCAAAAATTTTAACAATAGATAGCAAATTTCTGAGATTGTCTTTGTAGTGAGAAGTATTTATTTCAAAACATAGCAGATATAGTCTAACATTTTAAATGCCCAATTCTCTTAAAAGTTTGAATTTCCGATGTAGTGAAAATGTGAAGATATTTTAAAACTAAAAATTTTCGCAATGAATAAATTTCTTTTTCATTTAGCAATAACCCTTAATTATGCATCATTACATCTATTAAGAGAAATGTATATAAGCATGATTTTTAAATACAGTTAAAATATGCTTTTAAAAACGTCTTTTGATTATATTTGATTTTAATTTATATCATTTGAGGTATTATTAAATTAAAATGTTAGCTAAAATAGAAGGAAGAATTTCAGAAAACGTGAAACATTATACATTTTATTTTAGAACTACATTGTAGTTCCTTGCCTTTTTTATCATTCTAAATTTACGATATTGAGCTCCATGTATTCAACAAACAAGCTATTTAATACCATATGAGGCAAGCAGAAGATTTGTTTAATTTTTTTGGCTTGTTTAGGTACAAACTATGAAACAAAAACAAGCCTACACAGGGTGGACAAAATTTTAAGCTAAAATCTTTGACAACATCCCACGATTGAAGACCTCCATAAAGGCGGTATCACTTTTTAACAATGAATGACTCATTTTCACTTTCCTCAACATGGTAATGACTTTCCCTTGTACTAATTCAGCCAATTTATCTTTCAAAGGAAACTGTCTCCTACCTATTCATATCATATCCTTTGTCTGAAAGATTGAATCCTTTCTATAAGGAAAACAACATTTAGAAATATTTCGTGGAAAATTTTAAGACTTATTTAATCTAAAATTAAAAAAAATATGTCTTGTAAATTGCTCATCAAATCAATGTGATCGAAAATGATATAGATAAGCATATAAAAGCTATGCTTTTAGCAATTATTAATTACTATTTCTGTATATATGATGAAGTGCAATTTGTTTCAAAATTTGTGGAATCACCTTTGGGCAGAACTCAAAGAAACCATTTGGGTTAATTTCCATGAAGTACTTCTTCAATCTTTACCTTCCTAAAAATTGTCGTGAGTTTACAATAATTAATTTCAAGTTTATAATTGATAATTCAGTTGTTAGTTAATTTACTGTCTTAAGGTTGTCTTTAAGTAATGTTAAGGAATAGGACCCAAAACTACGACATTTCTTCCATTTGAAAGTTAGTTCACCTCCAAAATTAATGTTACATTTTGTCTTCGCTATACTATAAAGAATAACATATTTTATTATATCACTCATTTTTATTCAAGCTGATGCATTTTTTTTGTTATAAAATGTGTATCAAATTTCGACTCCTACACCATAATTCTACAAGGGGTGATCAAATGAAAAGGCACGAAACGACACGGTGGGTACAAATATAGACTTTATTCAAAATATACACAATAGGCCTGAGCACAACGATCCCACTGATGAACAAGCCGCAGGATTCCTTGTTCCCAGAATTCCTGTGGCTGTGACGAGACCCAGTCCTTCACAGTGTCCTTGAGTACGTCGTCCGAGTTGAAGTTTCCTTTCAGGTGTTTCTTCAGTGGACCAAACACATGGAAATCGCAGGGTGACATGTCCGGACTGTAGGACGGATGGTCCAACGTCTCCCATTGGAACTTGTCCAGTTCCATTTGTGTGACTCTGGAGACGTGTGGGCGCGCGTTATCATGGAGCAGAACCACACCCTCCGTGAGCAGCCACGGTCTTTTGTTCTTGATGGACCTGCGTAGGCGTCGGAGTGTCTCACAGTACACATCGGAGTTAATGCTTTTTCTGTGCTCGAGTAATTCTGTGCTCGCATCATTTGGACGCCGCTTTTTATAAGAGCCTTTGCTCTCTCCTGCGCATGCGGGCACCCGCGCATGATCCGATCCCAGTCAGAGTCTCCAATGGCATCCCGAGATGTCTCGTTACATTCTCCCTTGGCGGAATATGCAAATATTTAACTGTTTCATTTTTATGTCGTTTCGTACCTTTTCATTTGATCACCCCTTGTAAATGAGTTTAAATTGTACATGTCAAAGCGAAACATTTTTTACTGATATAATATTTTGAAATTTTAAAAAAGCTTTTTGCATTATGAATCAATCTATGAATTCAAACACAGAAAAGTTTTAATGAAAATTAAGGCATTTGTCAGTCCGAAAATTAGTTTCGCAATTAATTTAGGTTCGTTTACTTTTAGTGAATACAGCCTTAAATTTAAACTATTCATGCAATCTAATGTTTCTTCATCCAGTACCTCGTCTGCAGCTTTTTCCTTAAAATTGAATTTTCTGGTTGAAAATTTTGTTCCACGGATTTTTAAAGGCTGGCACTTGAACATGAATTGAGCTTTAGAGGTGTAATAGTTAATTGAACTAATACTCCATTGTTCACAATTTTATAATAATTGCTTCCTGCTATAAAAATGAAAATGCACAAAGAAACTAAAAATTAAGTCAGTTTTGTGGGATACTTTGACTCATCATTTTCAGAATCAAAGCACAATCACAATTTTGAATAGCATATAAAAGGATCCAATGTCTGCACTTTAAATCTGTTACTATATTTTAATTGACTAAATAATAAGTATTAAAGAGATTATAATATCAAATAACTTTATATGTAAAAATATCCTATGATTTCTGCATATTTCTAGTTTTAAATTTGAAATTAATTCTCAGTAATGTCGCCGCTTTTAATTCGTTTTAAATATAGTCATTGCGTACTTTCACAGCAATAACTTAATTATAGTATAACCATGCTTCAAACTAAAGTAATGTTATTTTGTGAGAATTTTCTATTCAACCCTTTTGCTATTAAAAAAAATAACAAGACATTAAGAGATATGTTATCAACTTTGCCCCATTTTATAAATATATTTCTTGGCAAATATGGTTTCTCAATTATTCATACTTTTTTAATCACATTAATATCTATTAGCTCACCAGAACTTTCTTTTATATGAACTGTCCGTTAAAAAAAAAAAAAGAAGTAAGAATCACAAAAGCAATATTTTTACTGCTCCCTGCTTAGTTAATTTAAAGTCCAAATATTACTACACCTATTAAATTACTACAATTATTTTCTAAAGTTTAATGTTAACGATAGCTTATAATGTTGGCACTTATTTTGTTGAAAATTTTATAAAGAAAATAAAAAAAAGAAATTCGAAGGATGGCGTAAAAATAACTTTATAAATCTCTTTTGTTGCTTAATAAACATTAATTTACTGTTTGCTTACTTTTTCAAAACCGATACATGAAAATAATAATCATAGTAAAATTTTAACAAATATTCACATAATCAAAATAGCAGTGACATACTTATTTTAATAATATCAGTGAAATGATAATAGGATGACTGGTCATGCTGCAAACCTCAGTTAGCATAATTAACAGTCCTTCATATTTGTAACTTTTTATCTTGCTTATATTTTACAATTATAACAAACAGGATATCAAAAATTACAACTGCATTTCTTCAAAACAATAAATAAAAATATTTAATGGTTATTGCTTGAAAACCATGTTAATAGATACATGATGTTTATTTTATTTATTATTGTTGTATTATAGATCTGGAAAATGTCTTTTATTGATATAAATATTGATTACATGTATCCATTTTATGTTTACTTTGAGGTCAATTTGAAGTTTTGGGTACAATCCCGTTATTTATATTCTAGTTTTGATGAATTTACAGAATTTTTTAAAATAAAATGCATACACATTTACTGAAATGCATATTATTCAATGAAAAAACTTACAGTTTTTGAATTAATTGGATAAAAGAGAGAGAAAATATTTACAACACTTAAAATCTATAGAAAGACTAGCTCTTTTCACCTTATAACAGTTACGATTACGTATTAATTATTTATTTTTGACAGGCGACTGCAATTTCTCTCTCTCTCTTTTCTTTTCATTTGAAACCCTTCTGATCTAGCGGAAGTTAACATTTCGAGGTGGGCGTCCTATTCTGTAGGTGTTCCGAACGGCTTCACTTCAATTGCGTAGTTAATTAATTAACTGCAATATAACTGTGAAGTCAAATAGAAACAAGTCATTCGAAGGCGCATATCTATAATAAATATCAACCATCTTCACCGTACAAACCACATGACTTGAGATGATCCTATTGTAATCGTAATTATTAATCTTTTTATTATATCTTTGATTTCGTTCACCTTTTTCCACCAGATGTTAAGGAGAAAGGAATTCCTGGCGATTAAAAGGCCAAATGCCGAGAAGTAAACCTGTTCTAGAAAAGGAGTTTTTTTCTCTCCCTCCTTCGGTTTCTCCTTCTAAAGGCCTTTTTATCCGACAGCGTTTTTCTGCTCATGATTCTTCGGTTCGTTGCTTGCAGCAAAAGCTGTGCATGCTATTTGACGTCGTTTGACTTGTTTTTGTCTGTTTACTTTTATTTCGTATCAGCTCGGTTTCAGTGGGACAAATTTCAATGTGGGTTAAATCAATTCAATCAACCAACCGTTCAGTAAGCACGTTCTCATGATTTATAACAATATTTACAATTTTGTATCCTTTGGAATTTCGATCTTTGAAATTTACTGTTCATGATATTTTTCTTATAACTAATTCATAAGCTTAATTTATTATTTTTATTATTTTTTTGGAAAATAATGCCAAGTTTAAATACGCATTGACCTATAAAAACAGATTCTGTAATTGTGAATTGTTTTGACAAATGACGAGTGCAAAACACAATAGCTTTTCTTTCTTTGAATTTCTGCTTCTGGTCACTTTTGAATTTTGTAGCCGATTTAGAGTAAAACTCAATAGTTTCCCATTATCCATAAGAGAGAGATTAAATATGAGTGAAGAGAAACATCAATATAGAAACAACTACACGATTAAGAAAACTTAGAAAATTCAAAATAATCTAAACTCAAAATTAATATTGATCATCTTAAAATAATTTACAACCCAGTTTTTTTTAATAAACTTCTGATATTTCTTTCACTTGTCTCCGATTTAGCTCCTTCAAAATTTATCTAATATCACCTAAGACAATCTAATTTAGCCAAAACATTTTTAACGAAATACTTTTACTTTCCTATATGTAATGCATCAAATATTCAAAATGCAATATAAATTTAGCATGCAATTATCCTGGTGCTTAAAATTAAAATTACCAACACATTTCTTGTAATAAACACACAGAAATATCTGCCAATACATCATTTTGAAAAGAAATATTACGTAATATAATTTAGGATATGATTTCAGTTTATGTGTCTAGTGTCTATTTAAGATTGAAAAGGATTATTTTTCTTGGGAAAAAAGCGCAATTGGAATATGAAAATAAAAAGTGGAAATTTTCTTAAACTTTAAACCAAATTTATGGGTGGAATTTCGTTCTTTGAAAAATCATTAACAGTATGCGAGCTGTGTCACTGTACTAGGTGATCACGCCTCTTATTAGATGAACAATACAGAGTTATGACGTATTCTATTTTTGACGAATCTCTCTCCATTTGCATGTCACTCGACTTTAAACTTCTCTGTACAATTTTTCAATACCCTTTTTTGTCTCACATCATAAAGGTATTATTATAACAAATTTCTATGCATTAAATCGAATTTTTATCGATACATCTCATTTTTTGTATGATTGTAACCTTAATTTTGGACGTGAAGTTTTAATTATTACTAAGATATAACCCCGTGGAATACTGCATAAAATTTATTCTACGTATTAATTAATGCATATGTCCACAATGTTTCAATTACAGCTAATAATGCTGATTTGTTTCGTTTCAGAAAGCCATAATTGAAGTATCACACTTTATGGAGAAGATAGAGGCTTGAATTTTGATTTTGAATTTGATTTACACTATTTCAAAGAAAGAGATCCCCCAAGAAATCCACGATGGAAAGATGGCTGTTTATGTAAATAATACCATATGATAGATATTTCTATTATAAGGTGGAAAAGAGATACAATCTGGATGTATGTCACTCCAGACGATCCAAGACCGTCGCAACGTGCACAACGAAGAAAGTGGAGGACTTAAACTTACTGAAACCGAGATAAACCATCCAAGTGATTATGAATGAGACTGATCTTTACTATGGCAGTGCGTGGAAAATTATCTACTAAGAACTGTTCATGCCAAAGGTCTTAACATGTTGGGTCTCACAATTACTGACTCCTTTTCAGAAGCAAACACAACGCGACCTGTCAAGGGAGTTATTAAGGCTGTTTTCGGTTAATGTTAAAGAATAGGACCCGAATTTGAAACATTTTTTTCAGATATAAAAGAAATGAAAAATTAATATGATATTCTGGCTTCACTATCCTTGAAAGAGCAGCATTTTTTACCATACTTCTCCTTTTTAACCGAGTTGATTCATTTTTTGCGGTATAAAATGTGTTTCGCGTTTTTTCTTCTATATCGTAGTGTTTTAAATGGACTATGCCTTCACGTTTTAAAACAAAGAAAAAAGTATTCATGGAATATTTTGAAATTTTTTAAAAACACTTTATTGTTAACAGAGGTATGAGTTATAATATTGCAAAATTCGATGTAAATTGAGGCATTTATGTGTCTGAATTTGTGCTTCGCGTTTAGTTCAAGCTCTCGTACTTTTACCGAAAACAGCCTTAAATCTTTTGAACAAGATGAAAAGGATGTTTTGTTCGCCTGGTAACTATGGATTAATTTTGGATCTATCTATATGATCCAGAGACCACCCTATTCCGCGACGTACCGGATGCAACCCGCTGTTGTTGTGATGTAATTAAACTTAACATTTTAAATAACCAATATCACGCAATTATTTGTCTCAAACGTTACAAAGGGATAATGTTTTTCAATGCAATCTGCTGAGGCCTTTGAAAGGTCAAGGAAAAGTCGGAAGAAATGTATAATTCTGGATGATGTTATGTAAAGGAATCTGAAGAAATAACAAGCTAAAATTAAGTGTCTCTCCCTTAAGTATATCTTACGTATCTCTCAAAATTAAGTATTTTTAATAATTATAAATACTTTTGTGATATACACCCTCATATATAGAAAAAAGAAAGAAAAGGGTAAGGTGGAGGAAAGAAAAACACAAATTAAAACATTACTTTAAGAGATACATGATATTTCTTTCATATTAAGTAAGTTTAAGTGCTTCATTCTTATACTTTAATCAGTACTTACATATTATATCGTCAACCAATCTTTTGAATTAAAAAAACATTGCCAAATGTCACGATATGCAGCCAATAGAAGAAAACAGCTGCTGAGCGTGTTCCAAAATAATAATTATGGTGACAGCACTTGGTGACGTAATTACCCTTTAACTTTTCTGATTAGGAAAATTGGTTCTTCACAAAAAACGAAATATGAGTAATATGGGAAGGCTTTTTTATGGAAATTTCTTAGGAAAATTAAAGTCAGTCACTGTATATTTCTTTCAATCTTAAAAAGTCTTTCAATCCATAATAACAAATTAACGGTGTCAGCTTAAACAAAACATAATTTTTTTTTACATCTGAAATACTTAAAAATTTCGATGTTGCGTATTTTATTAATTTTTAAAGAATATTTCGGGAAAAAAATGATTTAAGAATGTTAAAATCTTGTATTTTCTTTATCAATGATTTCATCGTGAGGGTTTGCTTAAAATTAGAGTATTAAGATTTGTTTTAAAACTGTGCACAAAGTTTATAAGAAAAAATAAGCGATTTTTTTCTAAAAAAAAAACAATTTTTTTCCAAGTACAAATTTTTAAGAAAATATTTTATATTCATTGTTAATTGAGACTTCATTTTCATTAAAAAACAAGTTACGGATATTCTAAATTACTATAAACTTTCACAAAAGAAACAAGCATTGAAACGACAACAAGAAAACATGACTATTTATAAATTGTGAAACGTTTTTTATCTTTTCTTTTGACTTTGTAGATAGTCTACACAAAATCTAGGTTACAAAAGCCATTCAATTCGTTTCGCTTTCTAACTTTCTACATACATTGGAGATTTATTATTATTATTTTTCCTTAAAGAATCCTTATTCATTTATGCACATGCTTGCAAAATTTTTATCTTTTCCCCCCTTATCCATTTCTTGGGGAAAGCAACAAAGGGTTGCACTACCTTTGATTGTAAAAGAACATGCGATCAAGAATGGTCAAAGAATTCATTTGAAATGCAATAAATTCTTTTATAATATAGTATATTTGAAATGATGACATGGTAAGATTTAAAATCATATTTTCGATGTTGTCGGTGAATTTTAGATATAGATTCAATTGTAATTTTGACTGTCAGATATATTTAGCTTCTTTTATTTGCTTTATTTGGAATCAATTGAATAATTTTACATTTAATATTTTAGTTTTTTGTTAGCAGTTAAACTTGTTTTCTGTTATTTACGTATTTAAATTTAACTGCATTTATATTTCTCAATAGTTTGAATTAACAAGCTGGATAGTTTTAAAAAGAGTTTGTCACAAATGTAATCAGCTAATTGTACTATGCACACACCTCATTGGTAACTTTTTTTTAGCTTTAGATTATATAACTAGCTTAATAATTGTATAATAACCTTAGCTTATAGAATCAGTTTTTAATTTAATCAAATGTTTCTTAAAATCTTATTACATTTATTCTTCAAACTAGCTTCCTCACTTTATTCAAAGGATGATGATTTTCTCTCTTTAATATCATCAATAAAAAATAACATTGATTGCCAAGAATATTGAACTTTCTAAGAAATATTTTCAATTATAAATCTTCAATGAAATTTCTTAACTCTTTGAATTTTTTCTGTAAAAATTACTATTGATGAATATTAATTATATTTTAAGACTCTTATGCCAGAATTACACTGTTTAATGCACCCAAAATTTTTTGTTATAATAAAAAGATTTTCCGAATATGAATCGGACTTTCAAAAATATGAAAATAGATTTTAAAACGATGGATTTTAGAAATGAATTTCCATATTTATTAAGGGCTTATCAAGCAGAATAAACCGGATTTCTATCACAATGAACCTAGTTGAATTGAATATCAATATAATTGCTTAAAATATTGAGTAAATTCTGAGAGCAAGATTTAGATGAAATATTATCTTGTTATTTAGGTCGTGACTCGTGAAAGAGCAAAATACATTGCAAGTAGTTTTAATGATAAATTAATTGAGAATATATTCAATCCAAATTAAGTTTAGCAATTCCACATTGTGTAAGCAAATATGCTAATTGAAATTTCATTACATTTTATGACGTGAAACTGAAGTCGGAACAAAAGAACTGATCTCATACGATCCCCCATTTTATTTGAGGTTTATATACTTTAGCTTTTTGCTGCACAAAGTTAATAAATAACATTATAAAACTTATAATTATCAAAGACGGAAGATTAAGATATGTACGAGATATAGAGAGGAAATAATTACCGAGGAACAATATAATCCAATATGCTATAACTTTTTTTGTAATATTAAATTGAATAATAATGATAAATACTCTAAAAGCCTAACTAAATAACTAAGACGTGTTTATGAAGGCAGCTAATAATAATGATGAATCAACTCATAAATGCAATTAAATAATAATGTTGACTATGTTCATAGAATTAGTTAAGTAATATCTGAAAATAATAAAATATTTCATAAGTCAATCGTTTGGTGCACTTTTTTATAAGAGAAAAATTTCTCAGTTTCGTTTTCAAATAGCTCTTTAAGCAAATTCAATTCTTTACTTCTTCATTCCTTAAATTCACATATCGTGCAGGTTTGATTCACTAGTGCGTAACGATCAATATAAAATGAATGTTATCAGTGATAAGATTCTTTAAAAAAAAGGTGGGGACACAAAGAAAATAGACCAATTCTTTGTAAGATGAGAAACACGGAAAAATAACTAATTAACTGAAATAGAAATTTAATATTGAATAAAGAAAGCATTTTCTCTCTACATAAAAGAAAAGAAAAGGAAATGCATGTTGTATTGTTTTCATCTATAAAGAAATAATATCTTTTTTTCAGACCGTATACAGAAAAATTCATTAAAAGCTATGCACAAATCATTATTTTCCAAAACTAGATGTTGAAAGTATTTTTTGTTAGCGTATGAATTTGTTGTTGACCTTATACTCAAAATAAAAGCAGATGAAAACACTTTTCAAAAAATTTCGATAATATAATCCGGTAGTAATTTCGATAAAAGTTTCTTAATATTTCTGCCGCAAAGAGGGGAAAAAAACTTTGCATATTTTAGTCAGCAATTATTAATATTTTGTTCAATAGTTTTTAATTAATATAGAATATTATTTCTTTAACGAGAAATTCAAATAACTTGATAATTTTCTTTTGATTCCATATTAAAAACTTATTACTTTTTTCAAAATCCAAATAAAAATTGCATAAGAAATTTTTGCCATTGCTTACTTTGAATATAATACATATGATGAATTGCAATTTTCATTTTAATTGTTATGTAAGAGAACAATGTAATAACTTTTTTTTCAAAATTGCATACACTTGCCTCCGAAAGTCTGCGTACAGGCGATCATCTTTCATATTCATGCAAAATTCGCTAATTAAATGAAGTCTTTCTGAATCAATACTATATATTATTAATCCATCTAACGTCGTTAATTCAAATAGTATAAGAAACAATCACCTGAATATTACATAAAATAATACTAATATTTATAACTTGAGAACGACACAAATAGTGTGCGTCAAAAGTCTGCGTACACTGGAAAAACCTTTACAATAATGGATTGTAACTAAAAGTTAATACTTTTTAAGCTATTCCGTTCTTTCTATAATTCTCTCATCATATTTGGCAGGGATTTAACTAGCTTAGTTGTCTCATCTGTGGATATTTTGTTCCATTCTTCTACTATGAAATATTTGAGCATTTCCTTGGATGTTATTACTTTCCCCTGATTATTCACTCGAGTAAATCCCATAAATTCTGTATTGAGCTTAGGTATGGGGACTAGGATGGCCTACGGGATTGGTTTGGGACATGTGAGAACAGCCACGGTCTTCATAACGGGAGTCATTTGCTAGGTACCTTTGTGCCGCTGAAAGTAAAAATCAACACTCACCGCAAGTTTCTCGACACTTTCTCTGATATTTTACTTCAACAAGTTAAAGTAATCAATTTTGTACATTGTTGATTCAATAAATTCCAGATTACTAGCCAAAAGGCTTCCAATACATCACAAACATTATGCCTCCTTCGCCATGTTTGATAGTCAAAAAAGGATTCTCTTTCTTAAGATCGGTCCAGGAATTTTTGCAGGCATATTTTTGTTCCTTTTGATGCCAAAATACAAAAAAATACTTTCAATTGTATGTATTACATTTTTCGAATAATTATGTGTCATATTTAGATGTTTTTGGCAAAGGACATTTTTCTTCGCTCTGTTCACTCGAGAGATGAATGGCTTCTAGAGTGCAACTCGGTCATGATAGTCATTCTTTTTCAGTTCCCTTCGAATTGTGGTTAAAGTCACATCTTTATGCATGATCTCAGCAACACTTTTAGCTATTTGTGAAGCTTATAGTCTTGGATTTATTTTTATAGAGCATATTACAAAGCAAGATTCTCGAGGTGACAATGCTGACGGGTGACCGGATCTTGGCTTGGACGTTAAAATTTTAGTTGATTTGTAGTTTATGAACACTTTTTGAATCAATGAGTGTCTCCGATTAACAGTTTCAGTAATTTCTTTAAAATTTCCCCCTTTTCTGAAAATTTCTGATGATTTTTCTTTCAATAATATATCGATCTCTATTCTGTTGCCTGCCGTAAAACCACAAAAGTTTTCAAATCTAAAATCCTGAATAAATCGTAAAATAAGTTTATAATTACTTAAAAACATGATTTAGTGCAATTATTTTACAATGAAAGGTCTTTAAAAGCACTATTTTTTAAGTGTGCGCAGACTTTTTGCGCGAATGGTTGGTGATTATTTGGTGGTCATTCTTGTTTTTTCATGCTAAGGTGAAATTTGTTGCTGCTGTTTGTATAAGGAAATTTTGAAGAACCCCTGACAGCCATGTTAATTTTCTAAAGCGAGATTTTAAAAATAATTATATCATAAACACGTAAGATGATTGCTTGTACGCAGACTTTCGGAGGCAAGTGTACATAAAAATAGGGAGAAACATTTTCTCCAATTAGACTATAAATATGGCGTGACTCCAGTGCCGATTAAGCTTATTTCGGGATCTACAGATCCCCTTGGCATTAGAAGATCGAAATTTATAACCAGAAAATCTGGTTAAGTCCAGCTTATACGGGCATATTCGGGCCCCCGCCCCAAGCTCCCAATGGATGAACAGGCACTGGAAGAGTGCGTGTTTTATTGATGTCACATAGCA
This sequence comes from Trichonephila clavata, assembly GCA_019973975.1. Classification (NCBI taxonomy): domain Eukaryota; kingdom Metazoa; phylum Arthropoda; class Arachnida; order Araneae; family Nephilidae; genus Trichonephila; species Trichonephila clavata. The sequence goes on from BMAO01036075.1 coordinate 140,586, forward strand.
ACACGGGGGCTAGAGGAGGAAAACCTCGTAATTTTGAGCATTGGTCAAGTGATAAGAATGACACCCCCTCACCAAGTTACTGCATCACGCAACTGGATGAGCTTAGACAGATTTAACATGCATCAGTCCCTCTTTACGGCGGGTCTTCAGCGGCACTTTAGCTCGAACTCACGCCACTCTGGCCATGAACACGTTACCATAGTCACTACCAGTACCGGATTAAACGATATGGATTGTCCCTAGGCAGTCGAAATCTCGGGGCCCCGTAGCCTATTTTTGGAGCACTAACAGAAAACAGAACACGTTCTTGTGGGCCCCTAAAAAGCGCGGGGCCGATAGGCAATTGCCTACTCTGCCTAATGAGTAATCCGGCACTGGTGACTACGCTACCGCAGCTTCACTATAACTGTGGAGTGAGTGAGTGAGTGAATATTAGCGTCGCTTATTCAGCTACACGAGGGTTTTTGGCGACGGATTTCGTTATTTTTAACCATAATCAAGTGACACCTGAGTTGGTACCCCTCCTCTCCTAACTTTCGCACCCTACCAACGGATCTGTAACTTTGAAAGAAGACTTTCAATTAGGGCTTCGAACCGTAATTTTTTTCGTTCTGGTTTTCGTTCCGGTTCAACTAAAAGCAATGTACATGTAATGATGATAGTTATATGACTGACGTTAAATTAGAAATATCGATACATTGGTTACAGTAACAAAGGGACTTAAGATATATCGAACCGAAACAAACCAATATTTTTTTTCGGTTCAATTCCGGTTTTCGTTCAGACCAAAATAACGGTTTTTTACGGATTTCAGTTCAGCTCCGGTTTCGAGTGAATGAGTGATTTTGGGGTTTATTGGCGCAAGAGCTGATTTCGGCTATACTGCGCCAAACATTTGTTTTAATATCTGTGGTCTAGATCGGAAGAGAAAGAAAGATGATTGAATGACAGAAAGAGGGTCGAAAATAGGAAGGATCATAGGTACCCGGGTTCGTGAAGCCATGTTTACCAAAGACAGTAAACCCGTGGGAAAGGAAAAGATCACTAGGGCACCTCGGGATTGTGACACCCGTACTCACATAAAGAAGGTAAGCCCTTTGAGGGGGCTCCGGTTTCGAAAGCTCTACTTTCAACACAATCCTTGAACATTAGCACAAATAATAAATTCCCTTTTGTTTCATTTAAAGTTGCCTTGCTATAAATATTTATAGAATTAGTGCAATAAAAGTTTATATATTGTAATGGAGAATCATGATGATGTAGCTCTGATTTTAATTTGCAATTGAGTTGTTGATAAATTATTTTATTCTAATTTTGCCATTTTTCTAACTTTTTTTAATTTCCTATACATGCATGCATCGAATCAAACAAAGCGTCAAATGCAAAATTTCAAGGTTTTTAAAACGATTTATAATTGGTTCATTACTTGATTTGTTTTCGTAATATTTTCAGTATTAAAGTTTCAATGAAGTTATTTCAAAACTGCGTTAAAAACATTAACTTTGACGTGAATTCAAAATATTCAAACGCGAGTAAGGAAAAAAAAATAACATTTCTCTTACCATTCATGCAATTTCTACGTAGTATTTTTTTAACCTGAAATATAAATTACATCCCCCTTTCCTAATTATTCATCATATTTTTCAAAATTTTTATAATTGACTTATACAGATATTATTAACTGCAAGTAAGGTTTTTCTCCCCACTTTTGAAAATATACATGCAAAGTCGCATTCGTGTGAAAACAAATATCTTCAGATTTATACCAAAACGTAAAGAAAACAGGAGAATCACCATGTGTGCGAGTGTACAAATGAATGGGCAATTGTAAGAAACCGAGGTCAGTAATACGTACCATAAATTTATGAGAGGGCTTTTTATCATTTTTGAAAGAAATTATTTTTTCTTCTTCCATAAAACTGTAATTCACAGACAAAAGATTTGGTATGCGTCAGCGGAGAAGAATGTTTGAGATGGAAAAAGAGTTTGTGTTGAAGAAAAATTTCCAGTTTTTGTCGTGAGTTTAACTATTTATTAACGCATCAACTACAATATTGCCTCAAGAAAAGAACGAAGACTTCAATTTATTTATCTGAGGATGCAAAGAAAAAAAAATACTGCTCAATATGGCTGACTGTAATTAGCAAAAACAACAGTAAGTATCAAAAAAAAATTCAAGTTTCACTATTATAATTTAATTTAATTTAATTTAAAAAGTTGTAATTAATAATTTAATTTGAATATATGAAATATGGTATAATAAAATATAATATCTAACATATTTTTTATTACTTTTGCTTATTTTTAATTAAATAGAAGATTTTAAAAATGCACAACGCAGCAGTATTACATATCTATTCATTCAATGTAACATAAAAATATGAAAAAATATATTTGCAATTCAAATATTAATTTTTTCTCTGTGTGCGTGGATTTCGTTTTTATTTCTCATCAATTCAACAAATTGCTTTTGAAATATAGAATTTGTACGTGTAAATATTGCAATTTTTTGCACAACTGATTTTTATTTAGCATAATTTTGAAACAATAAGTCTTGTCGTTTTGAATCCTATTCATATGACGAGGATGTCCTCCTCCAGCTGCTAAACTCTCTCCTAACTTCCAAACCTCATTATTTGAGGAATTTGAAGATCCAATTTTGAATTTGCGCGAGCAGCAACCTCTCTATTTTAAACTACAGGGCTTCTGTGAAACAATAACTCTTTTGTGGTTCTAATCAGAATAAATGTAAATGTTGTACTGTAAGCAAAAGAAATATTGTGTATTGTTTGACAACATCTTAAAAAAATCGGTTTAAAGAATCTATTACATAACAAAAAATGGATATTAGTGATACATTTTAAAACTTGGAGACTAACCCGTTTACCTAATATGTTGCTATACATATTTGTCATTTCATATAACAATAGATGTTGTTGTTGTTACTAATGCCACCTGTCTGACGTTGTCAGATCGAGGCTCACGAAATTCATCGCAGCAAAGGGCTAGATGTACGCCTGCCGGTTATCCGTAGCTTTGAGCACCATCAGGTGACAGTAAGTTTTGGCTCAGTTCAATCCCAATTTTGAGGGTGGGTCAGAGGCTTCCCACCTCTCTTCCCTTTCCACCAACCTCACGAGAGGACTTTCAGCTCGACAGCTATTTAGGTATCCCCATGCCGCAAAAACACTATACATTTACAAACCTCCGTGCATTTTCTGGGATTCGAACCTCGGCCCTACGGCCTGTTAGTGTCACTAACCACTATACTGGATGTGGGTGACATAAAAATATATATATGCATTTATTCTAGAAAGGATACGTATAATGTGTTAAAAGTTTATTATTCATTTAATGTTTATATTTCAATCTGATGTTTTTAATATATATAACGGGAAATGTGTACTCTGTTGTTTTTTAAAAAAGAGCAGATAACTGACAAAATTTTACTTAAAAACCTATGACATAAATGTAAAAAATCAAATTCTTACAAAAAGTAATTAACAGTATTAAGTAATCCAATCACTTACTTGATACCGTAGATCGTTAAAAACAATAAATTCAAGAATTTTAAAAAATGCAGTATTAAACCATTAAAGATATAGTAGATGTAATGTTTTTAATTATTTAATTAGATGTAACGCATACTCTTTTTTTTTAAAAAAAAAATGTTTTTCTAAATAAAGAATACATTGAGTTGTTTCACATTTCAATATTTAAAAGCACTTATTTTAAAAATTTGTTACTTAGATTGAAACTGTCATAACTATTACAATTCAAGGAAGTCAGAAATATGTATTTTAATTTCAAAAAAAGATTTATCCAGCCACAAGTAAGTTATTTCCTACAACTACATGAGATAAATAAGAAATATAATATAGAAAGATACTGATCATAAATTCATTTAGTAAAAGTGTAAGATTTTAACTTTTTTTTATTAATAAAAAGAAATTGAATCCTGAAAATTATAAAATACTGAGAAAATGTAACCTTTTAAGGGATATGTTGAAATTTTTGATAACTGTGACATATTAATAGTTAAAAAACATTACACAAGCGATAATTGCTTTTATTTAAACTAGAAATATTTAAACTATTTGTATATAGTAATGAATCAAATTTTCGATGCATCTTTAGACCAGCTGATTGATTTAATAATCGTATTAAAGACTCCAACTGAAGAAAGTTTATAGAAGTACTTTGATGTAATTTCTTCTCTCTGAGCATTATACATTAACTAAGAATATTCAAACAATTCAGTGAGAAAAGTATAATTTATGTTCAATCTTAAAAACCTATTATTAATCTATCTTAAAATTAATTTAAAACATCTGACAATAGTAAATTAATTAAACTGACGGGTAGTTATTTGTGATCATTTAGTCTCTTGGCTTGGGATAATTATGTTCGATTTGCCTATAAGAAGCATGAGAAGGATTTTTAACGACGGAAGTGCATGTTTAATTATATTATAATAATTAAATGGCGCTAAAATATATACTTGAAGCTATTTTTTTAAAAAAAATATTAAACATTTTGTTTATTTATGTTCCTTTTATATTTGAACAACAATGAATTGGAAAGAAATCTGAATATTAGCTCTGTTTCTCAAAGGAAAAAGTATTTTTTTGGAATATTTTTGTATTTGATGGAATGCTTGAGATATGAAAAGAAAAAATAACTGCATTAAACAATGAAGGCTAAATAATATTGTCTATAGTAACACTTACTTGCCGCTATTCTGATAGAAATAACACATTTGAACGAGCCGGTGACAACTATGTAAACAAAGGAAATTCGTCTTTTTGCACAGGCGAAATAATATAAATACTTAAACGACTTCAAGGATTAATCCTTCAGAGAGGCAAAATAAAAGAAACAAAATAAAAATCAGCAAATGCTTAGTTTCGATATCTTGAACTGAGAAATCAAAGCAAAGATCTGACGGAGACGGTTAATCTGTACTACTCACAAACCAAAGCAAGGTTCTCACCTAGCATTCTTTGCTCAGCTGCGATTGTAGCAAGAACCACACCAGGAAAAGCGCATTTTTAGCAGACGATATTTTTCCTCTTTACACCCTCCCTCCACCCTTTTCCCCTTACTCAAAAGCAGCCGTTGTTAAGAAGAGCCGCGTGCAATTTAGATTTTGACGTTTGCTCGTAAACCCGCAGAACACGTCTTTTGTTTCCAAGTGCTATTTCTATGCTAAATTGTTGATTGTTTACGGTCGCGCGTTGAGAAAACTGGCAAGTTTAGCCTTTCCTGGCCTCAAGGAAAAAATACTAAATCAATTTTTATTTCATATTTATTCTTCTTCGAGAACCATACTGTCTTTCATGGAGTGCAGACCTGTACTTGTCTTCAAGATATTGTTCGAATTTTACATTCTTCGGCATCTTTTTTTCCATAGATTTATGTTAAAAAAGACTATCGGTTCTTTTTAGGTTTCAAAACTGCAATATAAAAAACTTTTGACACACAGCCAGTAAATAAAAACATACATTTTTACGTCGAGAGTAAATTTTTTTGTTTGTAGTTAATTCAAGAAAAGAGTTTCAAAGAGCTAATGCTGAATTCCTTTTTTACTTTTTTTGTAATATACGTAACATGTATGTTACATTTTCTGAGGAATAAAAGGGGGAAAAGGCGTATTCTTCTTATTTTACTGATATCCGCTCAAGTTATGCATAATATAAATGTATGTGTGTGTATTTTTGATTTTTAAACATCGAGTAACTTTTGACTTCAACAGTCTTTACTAATTTTACTTTCTCTGAATCATTTCAAGATCAATAATCAAATTAGCTTTAGTTTAAATTTTATTATTCATTTCATAAAAATATATTAGTCGATTCATTATGCATTCAAAATTATGCTCATAATGTATATATTACAAAAAATTCTTCAAAACGGGAACCTCTTGTCTTTTAAACTATTAGTTGGAGTGCCCGTTTTGCTTATGGGTCAATTTTTAAAAATAAAACTCATAATTCTCCTGCTAATTTGCATAGATTTTTTTTTTAATGAAGACTCACGGGAGCACAAGACAACATATTCAAAATTTTTAAATATTTCTCGTTAAAATTATAGATTACTCTTTAATAATCTTTAAATAATTTTCAGTGAATATTTTATAATTGATAGATCCCCCCCCCTCGATGATTCGTCTGAAAAAAGAGTCATATGACCAAGAGTAAATGAATAAACATTTTTTTTCCCAATGGGGCTGCCTTTTTTTAGCATCCAAGCCTTTGCAGACAAAGCAAGTCCCCAAACGTGAGAGCCATTTCATAGTGGCACCATTTAGGGGCGGTTTCGTTACCAAATTTAGACGTTGAATTGAAATTTGAATTTTTTTTTAAATGAATAGAAAGATGTCCCAAAATCTTAACAGACCTTAATTTCATGAGATGAAAATATGCCCAAAACATGCAAAGTGACCCACTCTCACCCCTTCTGATAAGAAATAAGAAATGAAAGCTCCAATAACTTGCTCTATGATAGAGTATTTAAAAATTTGTATGCAATCTTCGAATTAACGTATAAACATACTCCCCCTCCTCCGCTCTTTTATGGCCATAGTGTCGCGAGTTCGAGTCCTAGTGCCACTGAAAATCCACCATATAGAGGGCGGTGATGCACCTTGAATCTGTCGCGGCACAATGTCCTCTCTTTCGTTTGGTGTGATAGTTAGGAGAGGGGTTGCCAGCTCAGATGTCGTCTTCAACACTTGACCGAGACTCAAAATTATGAGGTCCGTCTCCAATAGTCCTCGTGTTAGAGCGACGTTAAGACAACTCTCAATACCTTGCTTTTTTTTCTAATAGAAGGTAAAATTTTCCCTCCGCAAATTGTTTTGATTCCACGTTGTTTGTATTTAAGGGTTTTTGGATGCACAAATTTAACAAAATCGAAAATTAATCCGCGTTAAAGCAATTTTTTTAAAAAAATCAATAAATTTGGCTAATTAATTTGCATACTCTAAGCAAAGTACGTCTTTATTCAAATGCTTGGATCTTTGAGACAATGCAAGAACCGTAATCCTACGAGAGTTTCTTTGTAGAGCTAGCCAAAAAAAAAAATCTACTACTTTTATTTTAAAAATCATATTCAGAAGTTCACCGCCATCAACCATAGTTTCAGAGTACTAAATATGCTTGCTTTATATGCTTGTGTTATGCCACTGCTCACCAACCTCTTCTTTTTATTATTATAAACTAAGCAAAAAGCATATAATAATCAAAGCTTTGAACTAAATTACTGAAAATCACAATAGTATGTAAAAGAGAAGTTCATAAAATCATCATCCAGGGGCGTAGCTACCGCGATATCAGCCGTATCAATGATACGGGGCTCCCAAGTTACAGGCCAACATGTGTAACTATAATCCCACTAACATATCTCCCATATCTAAAAAGCGTCAATGAAGGAATTTTGATACAGGGCTCCCTCTTAGTGACCTACGCCAGTGTCATCATCCTTATATATGATCCTTATATATGAATATGTGATCTACATTTTTTAATTCAGCTTTATTCTTATTATTCCATATGCGTTGTGTCAAAAACGAGATTATTCTCAAATTTAAAAAAAATTCAGCACAAGCAATTAAAATTACATTAAAAAATTTTGCATCTACTTTATCTTACTTATGAATATATGATATAAAGCTAAACAAACGTATTTTCAAGGCTTTAAGAACTGATGAGTATTTTTTAAAATTCTTTACACGTATTTATCCTTTTACTGATATCATCTATCAACCGCACTTATTACATTGTGCATTAGAATTCCTTTAAAGTAATTGATACGCTTAAAAAAAATGAAAAATAGTGAGGTTCCCTAACAATGTTTATGTGATGATGCATTCACCCGTAAAATACCTCATGCTATCACTGAGAATTCCCTCGTCACTCAAAACATTTCATGTTACAACTTAACTATAGTTACTAGATGTTGACATCTTGCTGTCAAATACGCTTAAAAATGCTTTCTTTGCTTACAAATGACTAACGAATGTTGAAGGAAGCTTGACGATCAATAATATACACTTTAAGGTTAGTGTCGCCAAGAGTTGATGTCAAGATATTATCTCATGGGGTACAGTTTTGACTTCATAATGCTATCCGACCGTTCGATTGGATTCTTAGTATATTTAAGTTACAAAATTAATTTTTACATAGTAACTTAAATATAGTTCCAAGTAATGTTATAATTCAAGATGCAAATAATAGCGTTCTAATATGGTTAAGTTATTGGTTTTTACTTTATTTTAAACAAATTATTTTCCATTTATGTTACTTGCTAATAATGGGCATTAATAACGTCTTACACCTATACACTAATTAATTAAGAATAATACAGAAAATTCGGTAAAATATGAACATTCGGGGCATTTTTAATTTTTTAAAATTCAACCATAAGAACGCATTCAAAGTTTTAATCGAACATGAAATTATAGATATAAAGTGACGAATTCAATTCAAGTACGTTCCAATTTTTTTTTTTTTTCAAATTTAATTTTGAGTCAGACCAAAGGTTTTAAAAGTATCAGATGTCTTTTCAGAAAGATAGTGAATGTCCCTTTTTAAGATTCTTCTTCTTTGTGTGTAATTCCGTTTTATACTTTAAAAAAAAAGATTCTAAAAGGTAAACAATTTGTAACACTCATTTTCAGACAGACAAAAGTTTGTCTGGGAACAAACGTCACAAATTTTTTTACGCAAACTCTTCTCTGCTTAAAAGATTTTAATCTGACATTGAGGCCTGCACCTGAACTGTATTTTCAGCAACTGAATACACAAAACTTTAACCGTCACAATTCATGTGGAAGTAGAATTAGAGATGATTTTCATATGAGATTAATTTTTACGCACGTCTACTTCATTTCTGAGAAAAATTATCTTCTTGTCGCGATAATATTTAGTAGAAGGCTAACCTTTTGATAGTTTTTCTTAACTGTGACATTGAAAAGATGTGGAAATAAGCAAATGATTTTCAAAGAAAATGTAATTCTTGTAAAATGGTTCTACCATTAAGGTTTAATTAAATAAATAAGATGTATATTTGTACTATGCTGTATATATCGTAACTCTGCATATGATCAGACGACTAGAACATTTTAAAACTTCACATCTCAGCTGCCACGTCATATGATGGAAAATTGTTAATATTCTTATAGGATTTAGTTCACTTGTTGAGTTTCATTAAGGTCTACTGGATGATGTATTTCTTTAGACAAGAGGTCTCCATGCTTTTTTGTCTCATACACCCTTGCCATGTTTTTCAGTTTGGGGTACACCCCTGTTTAATTAATAGTGAATTTTTGCTAATTTATCAACTCAAATGCCTTTTTGACAGCTGATTCTCTACCTTACTTTTAAAGAATTAAATTTCTAACTGTAATGAAGTATACTGTTTAAAATTTAAAAAGCACAAGTTAATTAATTAAATTAAAAGTCAATTAATAAATAAAACAGTCAAATAAAGTAACTAAACAACTAACAAATGATTTTAATGGGAGGGATGAATCTGTAGTATTACAAAATCAAATTTTCAACATTTGGTATCAATCCTGTCTGGTTTAACCTTAAATTTCCTCAGTTAATGACCTTTTTTTTTTGAGTTTGAGACTGGCATCTGCACTGAAATTCTTTCACACTAAGAAAAGCAATGAAAAACTTCCTCACGATATTCCGTTTCTAAACTTTAAGATTTTCGTTAGTGTTAATAACGATCAGTTCCTATTGTAATGTGAATTTTTTTTCAATATGACCATATGAATTCATTGCCTGCTGTGGTATTCACAGTCAAAGCATTCTCAAACATGTTTTCAAAATCTGAATAAAAGGCATTTAAATGCCACATAAAAAATGAATAAAAGGCACGTAGGTTAAATCATTCTGCCAGATTGTCTGTGACGAATTTAGAAAATTCGAGACCTCCAGTATTATACTTCTTTAGCTTAACTCAGGAAAGAAAAGCTGAAATGGTTCTTGCTTTAATAAAATTTATTCTGACACCTTGTAAATGCAAATTAACCTCATTAAATTTAGTAAATAAATCTGTTAAAGTGGAAAATTTGGTTTCCACTTCATTACACAATTTTTTAAAAAATAAAGTCACAGTCTAGTTTAATGAGAGCCTCTATCATAGACCCCCTACTTACAACTCATGGACCCCCAAATTAATTTTTGGCTGACGTAGACCCCTTGGAGGTTGTCATATACCCCTGGGGGTCTATATTGACCACTTTGGGAATCACTGATTTAGACCAAAGGTCAGCAACCTTTTAGCAGTAGCATGCCAAACCGAACTACCAATATGATTCAGTGTGCCACAAAGTAGGAAATATTTGAAACAATTCGATTCCCGTGATAATGCAAGCAGATGTAGGGAATAGAGGTCAATAATATAGATTTAAAGTTTTATTTTTTTAATTTTGCATCATTTAAAAATATTTCTTAACATAAAAATAAACAGAGCATAAAATATAACTATTACTGCAACAAAAATAAAAAAAAATTAAGATTGTACACACATACATATTTTTAAACATATTTATAAAAATAAGCAATATACATCATAAAATATAAGCATTTCCCTTCATTATAATTAAATAAAAAAGATAAATAAACGTTTTAATGTGAACCGAGTGCTTGCACCGCTCTACTGTCTTATAGCAAAATCAGGGGTATGAATTGTGACTTTCAGTTTGACACGATTCTGGGCATTTAGTAACTAAACCATTTCTTTACGGACTCGAAATATTTTTCATATGAGGAAAGAATTTTTATTTAGATATGTAAAGCCAAAAGATGACAGAAGAGAACATATGCAGTTTTTTTTCTTTTCAAACAATTAAAACTCTCCAGAAATGACATTCAATAATTTACAAAATAACTGTAAATTTATCCTTAGAGTTATCTGTCAAGAACCAGTATAAATTTATCAACTTCCAAACACTCACAAATTGTCAAATTTTTAGAGTAGTGCAGAGTGCCACTGATAATTGTACAGCGTGCCACATGTGGCACGCGTGACATAGGTTGCCGACCCCTGATTTAGACCATTAAGTAGTGATGGCAACATTTCAGTTGATACCAGATTCCCCTAATTTTTAAATTAATTCATATTGCAGCTTTCAGTTACTTTTAACAAACGGCTCCAAATTATTCCATAACATGATCTACGAAAATAAGTCAAACTTAGGGCCACTGTGTGAAAAAGACGTACACTAGAATAGATCGATTTTTTTTTCTTCAGAATTTCAAAACCTACCTATTCTCCATAAAGGTTCTCTCTGGTATGTAGATGGAAGAAAAAATACAATTTTATAAAAACTAATTTTTATACTAAGCGCTGCTACAAATGAAGTTTAGATATTTTTTTTACGGCAAAAAGTCAAACTAATTTTTTAATTTCTCTACTATTAGTTCACATTCTTCCTATATATCTTGTTCAAATTTTCAATCGTTAATAAAATACTTTCTATTCATCCACACATTCAAGTTCAACTACATTTTTTTAAAACTTGTAGTGGATGACACTTGTTGTTAATACAGTTTTTCAGATATAAATTCATTAATTAAGTTAAAAGAAATGAGTAAATAGTAAAAAACAAAAATAATTGTCCAACAGCATATATAGAAAGGAAAATCGTTCGCGTTGTGTCGCGTTGCGTCCCTGTAGCGCAACAGGGACACAACGTCGTGGATTCAAATCCCACCTGGGATGGACTCATTTCTGAGAATGTGATTTCTTTTTTACTATATTATTTTATTAGAATAATTAAATTTAATTAATGAATAAACAGTGACAAGCAAAAAAATAGTCCACCACCATATATAGAAAAGAAAATGGAAAATATATAATGCAAGGAAAATCGCTTTCTATTTTGTCACTTAATATTGTGATTCTGTCATATGTGTATATACATATTTTGTAACTATTTAATAACAAATAACTAAATTAAAATTTTTTCTTTTTTGATCTAAGTAGGAATTGACTTCAATTTTTTTATATTACTAATTAAAGAAAAAAGGTATTTGTAACATTTATTGCATTGCGATTACACCTAATAAGAAAAAAATATACCAGTTATAATTTTAGCAGTTTTTTTTTTAATTAAATTTTAGTAAAAATTGCAGCGTGCAATAAAGCGGAAGATGCAAAAAAAAAAAAAAAAAAGCTTGGATCGGACTGAATTGATTTGGCGGTGCGAGAAGAGAGAGCGCAGTAGGGATTTTTTCTTTCCCGGAAATCATAAGATTTCCATACTTTTTCTATTCCCAGGAATTAAACTTCGTTAACCGGATTTCCCGGGATTCGCAAGGGGCTTGAATTATCAATGAGGTAGCTATTTTTGACTTGACTGTAGGTTTCAACCTCGGACATCGTTAGCTGACACGACTGTGGCAATTTGCGATCGTTCACCCAAAACTTCTGGACGAAGGAATGTTCGTTAACCCAAATGTGGGGAAAGAGTGTAGTATCAAAACTTAGGGGGTGAGAATTTTTCCAGCTAGCCGTGGGAAGGAATATATGTCCAGGTTAATTCCTGTCTATCTGTGTATCAAGCTTCGTTAACAAGAAGTATTGGGTTTTTAAAGCAATCGCATTTCGTAGCCAACCAACACTATGTGATCGAAGTTCCAAGATCTTGATTTATGTGGATAATGTAAGCACTGATACTTAAAACTATTATTTATCGAATCTTTTTTTTTAAATTTTCGGATACTTGTCTGTATAATGAGCTATTTAGTTGAATCAGTAATTTGAAGAAAGGAATGAACCCACAAACTGCTTGGAGGAGAATATTTTTATAAACAATCTAAGAATTTTTCTTATTTATCATTTTTCTAAAACTTACTTTCGTGTGAGATTCTTATATTTATATTTATTTATATTTATGTAACAATTATATAGAATTCCTTAAACAGGAAATCGGTTATACAAATAAAATATAATAATTAATATTTTTAACGTACATAATCGGCTCTTCAGCAACAAATGAGTTTTCAAGTATTTATTAATATTTATCTCTTAGTAGCAACATTAGAGAAATAATTGATTCAGAGAGCTTTGACTGGTTAATTTTCAAACGCATGTGAGTCTTTAAAGGAACATTAATTTTAGTAATTATTTTTCAAATGCGAATTTTTCCCCCTGGATTTTTAATTTACAAAATCTTTAACTGTAATATTTTTTCCATGCCTGAGTGATAAAAGTATAAATTGCTTAGACAATTACATTCCCTGGAACGGAAAAACCCGGGAAATCTCAGAAACCATAGAGTTAATAAAAAGTCTAATCAGCACTGCGAAATTACTCGAGGTTTATTGGCGATGGAATTTTTACTTATGAACCATGATGAAATAATCAGGATGATACCTCAGTTGGCACCCACTTTAATCTTACACACCATGCCAATGTAAAGAATTTTAACCTCAACAGGTATAACATACAAGAGCTCCTCTAGATGGCAGGTCTTGAGTGGTACAAGGACTCGAACCCTCGATTCGACTGATATAACATCAGCCATGAAGTCCGCACCATGATCATTCGGCAACCCCGGTAGATTAAAGAACCTCCAATTCTTAGTGGAAGTATGAGAAAAAAGCTCAAATATCATATCCATCACGTGTCTGCAGCCCTTAGTATCATGAAATTTTTTATTACCAGTGGCGAACACAAGGGGGTGTCCTGGGGGTCTGGACCCCCCTCCCCCAAAGCCCTTGATTTTTTTCGATTTATGATAATCCTATATTATATATATATATAACGTAAAATTTAATTAAGTACTTGAAAAAAATAAATTTTATTAATTAACGCTAGTTATTAATTCAATAATTTATTTTTTACTTTGTTATGTTAACAAAATCAGAAGAATCAATTGATGTTGTCTTGAGGTATGATACTAGTTGGGGGACATTCAACCATGCTACTGCTTATTGCTATTTCATAAACTCTAAATTTAATTTTTTAAAAAAATTGAGCTAAACCAAAAATTTATATAAAAAGTTAAAAAGTTTCCTGAGATATTTTCATTTCCATAATGGAAGAGTGAATTTCAACTTCATTCATTCTGTAATCTATCTAGGATCAGTTATTAACATCTGGAGCTTTTCATTCATCATAACCGAGCTCGAGAATATTATAATAAAGTAAACAAAAGATTATTTGTAAGCAAGCAGAATGTTTTTTACCATCTGCTGAACCATTCTAAATAAAGATGAAGGGTCAAGTATGCAAATGGGTGGAATCTGTGGTGTTGCCGCGTCCCTTTCCAAGCTAAGGCATAGGTTCATAGACGGAGCTATGATATATTATTTAGATTCTACATAAAGAAGCCACAACTAAAATTTAACGAGTCATATTTAAAATACAGAACATGAATGATAAATTAATACATTAAAATTAAATTTAAATAATAAAATTAAGTTAATCTTTATAAAATTATTAAAATATTTTTTATCATTTTTAATAATAAATTAGCATATACTCGTATACATACTCATATTTATAAATATTAGTTGTAAGAATATTTCTTATTTAAAAAAATTTAAATACAACTCGTAGGATTTTTCCCTTTTTAAGAATATTTATTAATTGTTTTTGTAAGAATATTTTCACACTCTAAACACTTCAATACAAAGCATTTTAGTGTGGCCTAAAACCAAACAAAAATACTCACATTTATAGCAGCAAAAAAAAATCAAAATATTGTTATATATTTTAATAATAATATTATTTCTATTAAAAACGGTTAACTAAAACATTTGATTGATAACTTTTGTTTTTTATGAAAATTATATTGTGTATATATAAAATATAAAAATGTTATATTTTATAAAAAAATTCTATTAGCATTATTAGAAAATAATAAGGGTGTGGTGATAAACATTGAAAATTATTAGAATAAAAAATGTGTAATTCGCAATTTATTTCATTTATACAACAAAAAAATTTAGTATGGAATTTAATTATCATTTGTTTAGACATTGAAAATTAATAATTGTTCTCTTTTAGTTTTCAGGTACTTTAGAATTTCTATTACGTAGGTTAAACAGAGCCTTATGGAATGTATTCAGGTGCAAGAATTATATAATTCTTTCAAAGAATCGCACTAAGTAAAAGGAGTTGATACGCATTAGATTTAATAAAACCCTCATATGATGTGAAGATGTAGAGATTAAGGTGCATAATTTGAAAGAGATTCATATTAACGAAGTTAACCTCACTCTTGTATTGCGTAACTCTACCAGAATGCTTATTGAATATGTAATTCAAATGAAATATTCGTTTGAATTTTTTAACGCGCTATTTTGTAAAACGCACGGATAGTTCAAACTTTTATGATGATAGCCTTTTATCGTTGATTGATACGTAATGATTACTTATAAATCGTTTCTTGCAAGGAAATTTTATTATTAAGAAAAATTGTTTACAAATATTTTTTAAACTTTAAAAAAAAATCTATCTATTTAATGCAATAAAGGAGACACAACATAAGTTTTGTATAATTATTCGTTTAATTCTTTAGGTTTTTTGAAATTTTTTCGGATAGTTTTTATAAAAAATTTTAATAAAAATATATTTTTAAAAGAAAGAATTATTATATTTAATAATAGCTGAGTTTCCAACATTTTTTAAAATTTAAAACGCTTCTAGCCTTAGATGCCAAGAAAGTATTTAAATGATTCAAAACTCACAGTGATTACATTCTATGCTTCGTACAACAATGAAGAAATAATGCATATTTAAAGAAAATTATATTTTCTCTCTCTCAATTTCTTTTACGCTTAACACAATTCTTGCACGCACTACACACACACACACAATTTCATTTACATACTCATGACTGCTAAAATGTTCATCCCGATGCATCTATTTCCGCTTAATTATGTTTTACTGAAGAAAATTATTATGCTCCAACTGAAAACAATTACATTATTGTTTTCTCTCGTTGTAAATTTTGAAATCTCTTTTCCGGTTTTGGAATTGGAATGTAAATTACAATAATGGTACACAGAAATAATTATATTTATGTATTCAAATTGAGCATTTTTGTCAGTAATTTTAAAAAGCCATTTTTTTAAGCACATGATGGTTTCTTCTCACATGAGAAAGGAATTAATGAGTTAAAGAAAAGGAATTTTTGAGTTAATTTACATGGAAGTAAGAGTAATAAAGTATTGATCGATTGGAGTTAATGCATACCATAAATATATTTTACTTCGAAGATCTTCATTCCATATGTGAGGTTATTTACATTAATGCAATTATAATATCAATACATTAAAAATTCTTTTGAGTTGAGGTATCCGACTACCATAAAATTGCGAATTTTTCTAAAGATTGAAAACTTTTTTTTATGATTTTATTTTATAGGCCATTTTATTAGATTTATAAAAATGCCAAGTTTATTATTTACCGTTTGCTAGAACAAAAAATACAAGTGTTTTAGTAAAAGCAGATGCTATTACTTTAAGCATGATGTCATACCTTAAAACGCATTTTACTCCAATTTTTTTTGTTTTTGAAAATGCTCAAACGGGCACAGCGATTACTAAAAAATATCTAACTGAAATTTTTTGTGTATAACAGTAGAAGTGTTTTATTATCAATCACTTTTATTACAAAATTTACAGTTCCTTATGTTAATACTATAATTACTGTTTTCTTAAGCAATTTCATATAATAACTAAAATAAAATGCTCTATCTTTCGTAAAAATTAAAATAACTCTTATCCTGTAGGTCCTTTCAAAAATAAATAACATAGCAACACATCATAATTGAAAATTTGTTTATAAACTTTTAATACAGAATGGGCCACGTTCATGATATTTTTTGACAATTTTTATACCAATTTTTTTCCCATTTTAGTACTAATAATTTCTTTTTATCTTCTTAATTTTAGCATATTTTTCTTAAAATGTACTAAACAAATCTAAAAACAACAAAAAAATCCCATATCTTCATTTTTTGAAAAGAAAAGTTGTCGCAAGTAGTCAGATACCTTATATATATATATAAGCTAAGAAAATTTCCTTTAAGTAAAAATTCCTGATAAAATTCAGTAATGTTTTTAATTTTGTTATAGTTATGGAGTTAGTTCATTTTCGTTATAAATGGAAAACTCATTTAAAATCTCGGAAATTCTTTTCAAAGAGATAAAATGAAATTCAAGTAAAATATTTTAGATCATTGGTAAAAATCACTTCTGATATTTCTTATGTGTAAAATTTCATATGTATAAATAAAAGCGACAAACCATATTTTCTTTAAAATATTCGTAGCAATATATTAGTTTTAATATCATTTTTCTGTATTCGTTATACCTCACAACGAAATGTATTTGGAAAAAAAAAAGACTTTATTGACAGAGCATTTCATATTTCCTAGATTTTGAGTTAATTTATTTAATTTTCAGACATCAATCGCGCGCGCGGAAAAAAATCACTTTTTATTTACAAAAGTTATTAAAATGTTAACTATAAAAAATATAATTTCAATGTAACAAATGCATTTAATAAAAAGAAACATTTTAATTTACAAGTGATTATTGAAAAAAGGATAATACATATATCTAAAATAAAAAATTTTACTCTAAAAATTCATGAATTTAGTATAAATTTTCTAAAATGTTCACAAAATAAAGAATTTCGCTTTGGGTAAATTTGTAATGTTATGCATAAATTTAAATGAGTAACGAAGAAGTTTCTTCAAAACATTTGTCAAATGATAGCAAAAATCAATAATCGCACTGGGACTTTTCCTTTAGAGGACCCAATAGCCTTGTGTAAATAGGTAGAAACTGAGTAAATTCAAATATAGTGTGAGGTCTTACATAAATATTATATTTGAATCACGAATACATTTTTTATATAAGACCTGTTCATAGTGACTGAAAAAAAAGTAATCTTATTTCCACATTTTTTGAAGGATTTCTTCTTTCTTTAAAATAGCAAGAATTTTCTGTATATGACTTTTTTCCCAGAGAATCTAAAGTTTTTTTTCCATTACATGTGTTCTTTTTTCAAACGTGATAATTTTTTTAAAATTTTCTGTTTCTCTGAAGCTTGAATTTATCAAATACATAAAAATAAAAATTACGTTTGTTTTTCAGAAAATAATTTGTCATTCTAATAACGCTTCACAAAAATGTATGCAGTTGGTTCAATACATGCTTTCCTTTCACACTTTAATTTAATCCGGAAAAAATCAAATTAACATGTTATAATTAAAAATAAAAAATTTACAGTTATCCTTTTAACTTCAATTCTCACAAATCTTTTTTTTTTTTTGAAAATTTTTTAAACATTTAATTTATTTTGAAGACGCGATTACAGAATTTTGTCTTTGACAATCATATTTAGATATTTCATTAGGTTGTAATTAAGGATAAAAATTGAAAGTTTGAAATTAAAAAAATGTGAAAGTAAGAAAAAACACGATTCAAGCATTGCAATGGCCGCGGTTGCATAACGGGGAAGGTAACGGACTCATCGCAGGCGTGTCATGAGTTCAAGCCTAGTACCGCTGAAGAACCGCCGTGTAGGGGAGTGACGCACGTAAAATCTGCTGAGGCTCAAACGTCCTCCCGTTGGTGTGGTGTGGTAGTTAGGAGAGGATGATTCTATCACAGGTGTCGTCCTTGGGCTTGCTCCAAAATTACGAGATCTTGATACTCATTCTCTTAAGCATTATAATATGTAAAAGTATTTATCATAATTGGTTCAAAGATCTTAAGTGCCTTTATTCTGCTACGAAATTGTTTTTGTTTGGAAATGAATAATTTTGATGAGGCTATATCAATTTCGCCTTTTACATATTTTTCTAAGACAATAGTCTTTTTTAAATAATTACTTAAGAGACAGAAGTAAATTTTTCTAATTACACATCTTTCTATTGCTGTGTGATGTAAAAAATATTCATACAAATTCTGCATTTAAAAATATTTATGATAAATAATATAATACTAATCTAGCATGTGACAATAACAAAAATAACTTATAGAAATAACTCATTCCAGTGTAATAAATAAAGATAAATTCAAATTTTTTTTATTCTGAATGCAAAATAGTTTCATCTTATAAATTTAGAGTATACTACTGATAAATTAACGTTGCATCTTTTCTCAAATAATTATAGTGGCCTCAGAAGCCTAGTGCTCAAGGTAACGGGCTTATGGCCAGTGTGTCATGAGTTCGAGCCTGGTACCGCTGAAGACTCACCGTGCAGGGGGCGATGCATGTTGAATCCGTCGAAGCTCAAACGTCCTCCCGTTGGCGTAGTGGGAAATTTAGGAGAAAGGGTACCAACTCAGGTGTTGCTAATATTGACCATGGTTCAAAATTAAGAGGCCTCGAGTAGCCACTGATTCACTCTTTCAAATGATTTTCACCAGTTAAAAAGAAAATTTTGTGGTACGTCAAAAAAAAAAAAGAAGAAATGGAACACGCTCTATAATTTAGAAAAACTGATATCACTATCCAAGGAGAGCACATGATGTTACACGTAATAGATGAATTAACTAGCGAAATGGACATATTGAATTACATTTAAGAACATACCTAAGAGATTTCTCCATGTGAATTCTGATTTTAAATATCTGGGGGATAGTGCCTTATATTTTTAAATATAAAGTTACATTCGAATTTGTTTAATTCCAATTATTTATATTTTATGTCTCGTTTTTAATATATCTGAATTATTTGTATTATATACAATATTAAAAATGAAATCAGTTTACAACATGCCTTTGAACTTCTTCGTCAACAACCTTCGTTGAGAATGAGTTCGAGTCCTGGTACTACTGAAGACCCGCCGTGTGTAGCGATTGATGCACGTTAAATCTGTCTAAGTTCAAAGTCCTCACGTTGGCATGGTATGAAAATTAGGAAAGGGGCGTGCCAGGTCAGGTGTTGTTGTCGTCACTTGACCGAGTTTCAAAAGTATGAGGTTCGTCGCCAATAATCTATCATTATTTTAGATTGTAACATTAATAAAAACTAAGTCAAGTGAAAAAATTGAGAACATCCGAATAGAACAAAAAAAAAAATGGAGCGATATTATGTTCTTCGATGAATCACGATTCATTTTTTCTCCCTTAGTTGCTGAATATTTTGGATAGAGAACATAGAACACACCATTGCCATTCTCATAACATCAGTATCGTGGTGATGGCGTTTTAGTATGGGCATGCATAGTAAATGTTGGAGTCACGAACCTTAATGTTTTAGGATGGAATTCTATTAATGGAGAAAAATACCAATATAAGATTCTGGAGCCTCTTGCTCCTTCTTTAGGAAGTGCTGACGTTCACATTTCTTAAACATATTCAACAATTAGTTACCCTACCATTTTTAACTATTAGAAAAATATCCTCAAAATGAAGTTATTAAGTATACAATGGACAGCAAGATACCAAGTCATATCTAATTGAGCTTGTTGGTGATGTTTTTAGACGAAAGGTTTCAGATGTCATCAAAGTCCACCAAAGGACATTGTGGGACTCAAAACAAATCTGTGGCATGCATGACATAACCTGTCATCTCAATTGATCCAGACTCTCAAACATAGCATGTAACACTGCCGTGATGCCTGTATTGCAGAAAGAGATGATCCTGCTCCTTATTAACCGTGTTCAGCAGTACATTTTCTTGCCTTACAGTAACAGTCTTCTTGCTTTTTCTCTACTTTGTGTTACTTGTATAAATTAAGCAATAAATTAATATTCAAGCAATCTTCAACTGATTTCATTTTTTGTAATAAGTGTCAAATGTTATTCTAATTTGTCATTTATTCCGAAAGAATAAAGCATTATTCTTAACGTTTGAACAATTATTTATCATATTTTATCATAATCATCTAACTATCATATTTATCATAATCATCTAACTATCATATTTTTCACATACCAATACGCAGCCCCATTAGAAAAAAAAATTTTTTCACGTGTTCGTTATTAAATTTTAACAAAATGCTAAAATCTAGAATTCGTAAATACTTCACTTCTTTGAAAGGGAATAATATATAACAGATCACTGTAATGTAATTTATAACTGAAATAAAAGAACCAAATATTGCATATATATATATATATATAAATAAAGTTATTTCAAAACAAGATAAACATATTTCAGTATTTTTCAGTTTGAATCCTATGAGTTGATTATAAGAGAATGGAATCATTATGATTCTTATTCAGATCTACCGATTTATAAAAAACCGCACACTCACTTTAGAGAAACTTGTTCAGTACTATCTCCTTCTGATTAAACACAAGTCGAATTTTGGAAAATAATTTAATTTCGAATCTTCTATTAAGGAAGCGTTTCTTAAAAATAAAATTCAATTGGTGTATTTTTTTTAAAAAAAAGGTTTGAGCTAAAAGCTCAAATATGTTACAGCTTCAATTAGAGTCCATAATTATAACTCAACATAAAGTTAATAAGTTTTTCTGCTCATCACTAGAAATGCAATTTGACAAAAACACGAAGAAAAAAGGTTATTCCAAATAAAAAATACAAAATAAATATTGAAAATACGAATAAAAAGAAAATATATATATATATACATACTATATATTCAACATGTCTTATCGAAAACTTGAATGATAAACATATATTAAAATCATGATTAATATTCCCAAACCTGCTCAACGATTAGTAGCTCTTACACTGGAAACAACGCCTACGTGATGGATGGCAAACATACTTTAAAAGATTAAATTGTGTACATGATCTTCGGTCATGGACAAGAAATATTAGATAAACTCAGCTATGGGAATCGCTGGCAAGATAATTCCTCCACGTAACATATTACCTTTGATTTTCTACTTTTATTTTATTGAATCTTGCTGTGTTTACATTCCATGCAATAATTCAACATTCCATACATTATAATTAATATCCTTCATAGATAATTATTTTTACCTTAGGATATTAGACATCTCTTACTATTTCTACAATATGAACTGATATAATGCGTACAAATGTAGAAAAATAGCAACATAAAGATATGAAAAAAAAATTGTCAGGTATACTCTGCATAAGAAATAAATTAAAATAATCTTTCCCTCAGGTCAAGTAATTAAAGGTATTCATCTGTTAATACTGAACGTTTGACAACTAGAATAAATCTATTACATGCGCGTAGTGGCAGCGGTAACCTAGGGGTCAAGGTAACGGACTCGTGGCTGGCGTGTCATGAGTTCGAGCCTAGTGCCTCTGAAGACCCGCCGTGTAGGGAAGCGATGCACGTTAAATCTGTGAAGAGCTCAAACGTCCTCCCGTTGGAGCGGCGTGGTAGTTTGGTGAGGGGTGCTTGCTCAGGTGTCGTCCTCGTCACTTGACCTTGTTTCAAAATTACGAGGCCTCGAGTAGCTGAACAGTGCGACGTTAATATTCACTCACTCATTACATGCGCGTATCAATACATGATTAATCTATACTATTAGTGTAAAATATATCCTATTTTCACCGAAAATATTATGAGTGAAATTCATGGATTAAATGAAGTAACTATATGATATTATTCTAAAATAAATAAAATGTAGCTGAAAGGTTGAAAAACATTTTGAAGAAAGAATGAGAGGTGTTTTTACACAGAGCAATTTTTCCAGTTCTTCATTAATGTTGCATGTTGAAGCTATTGGGGATAGACAGTTTTGAGCTACAGTAATTGAAAAGGGCAACATCTGAGCTAGCATCTTGCTCACCAAACCACACTAACATGAGGGAGTGATTGAATATTAACGTCACGCACTATTCAGCTACTCGAGAGCTGTTGGTGACGGACATAGTAATTTTGAACCATGGTCAAGTGACGAGGACGGCATCTGAGCTGACACCCCTCTTCTAACTTCCTCATCACACCAACAGGAGGACGTTTGAGTTTCAATGTGCTCATCCCCTACACGGCGGGTCTTCAGCGGTACTGGCTCGAACTCATGAAACGTTGGCAACGAGTCCGTTATCTTGACTACTAGGCCATCACGGTCACACACCAACGTAAGAACTTAGAGCCGGGGTAGGCATTAAGTCGATCGCGATCGACCGGTGGATTACCAAGACATTTTTGGGTGACCGCCTTCACTAAGACCTAATAATTATTCCATCATACGAAAGTTCAGAAAAATCGTATTTATTTGAATCTAAGCCACGCTCCAAACTCTCAACAAGATTTTGTGAAAATTGAAAAATAATCTAAAATGGTTGATCAATATCCAATTTTACGAAATTGAAATAAATTTAAAAGGAAAACTAATAAGACGTGAATAATTAATTATTTTATCAGTATTATAAACTTTTAAATACATGCATGAAGCTGTAATTGCTTTAAATACACCATCCAACCATTTTTCTGCTCTCTTTGATTCTAAGCCCCGCATTAACATTGGTAAAACAGTGCGGCTTAGATTCGAGTAAATACGGTATTTTAAAAGATACAGAGAGAAAAAAATCGAATGATAAAGAGAAAATTTCGTTGAATAGAAAATGCACTATTTGGAAGTAATTTTACGAAGAAAATCGGAAAATGCTCTTGGTTCCAGGAAAAGGTTCGCTAAATAGAGAAATTCGTAAAATCGAGGTCCGACTGTAATGTATACTTTCTTTTAGCTCACTACCCCTACGCCACTGGGTGGACCGCAACACCTTGAAAAAATTAGAAGTAGTCCGTACCCTGGGAAAGTCTGCCCACTCCTGACTTAGAGCCTCGAAAAACTTAACTTGCATCAGCTTCTCTATTCAGCCAGTCTTAAGTGGCACCAGTAATCGAACCCATGACTCAACAGATGCGTCCACCCCGAATTCACAACAACGACCACTCGGCTATCGTAGCCATAGCAGTCCTTTTCAAAAGATTTAATTTAATAATGTATTTAATTTACAATAATGTACTTCTTTCTCTATAAATGATTGTTCATTTAGAAAAATCGAGTGATTATACATAAAAACATTATACATTTTCTCCATAAACTACTTAAATATTACGTAATGCAAAACATACACATGTTCAAAAAGACTTTTGAAGCATTGGATTTTGAAATAAATCTCCGTCATACATTCTGTATAATACAATCGGTACAACTATTAAATCCATCTTGGAAAGACGTAAAAATAAAATAATGTTGGGAAAAAACAATGGAAAAAAGATTATAGAAAAAATTTTCTTAAGCTAAAAAGAAAAAAAATCGCTGACGTTCAGATGAGAAAACCTCAGCAAAATCAATAAGCCACCTTATGTAAATCGATTTGCCGAAGACACTTTTGGAAATTGCACCCGTCGGTAAACTCTTTGTTCGCAGATCAAATATAAATATTTAATCCTCTTTCTATGGCCCGCGGTTACTCTTGTAAAGCTTTGTAGATGGCGCATGCGCTAACATTGTTATTAAAGGCGTTTCTACTTAAGGGACTGAGACTTCATTTGGGGTGAATTTGGGTGCAGTAATTTATTTCGGATTTGCAATTAGTGCTCCGCGTAGGCAAATTAAGTTTAGTGTGTAACTTGCCCTGAGCGACTTGGAAATCTGAAGTACCATAGAGAGGAGGGAAATTTGCCGTGTGTCTCTTTTGTTTAGATTCTGCTGTCTTTATTCGTGACATTGATTTCCTTAGATAAACTTCTCAGAAAATTTACCGAAATAAGTTTTTATGTTTATGAATGAACACGCTGTTTTTGTGCAACTAAAAAAAATGCTGCTTTTGAGACTTAAAAAAGTATTTCATGTAAGTTACCTTTTTGCATCATTACAATTTTATTCGTCCTTAGAATTGTGTTTACTATCAATTCCTTTTACAGGTTTCAGTACGATTCCCTAATGGAAATTTTAATACAAAAAATCAAATCAGTTTTATATGAGATATATTCAGTGAGCCCCTAAATTTTTTTTCTATGTCTCAGTCAATGAAAACAAAGTAATTTTTTTTTAGAGTTAGGGAAATTTTTTAGAATTAAATTAGGTACTCATTCTGATTAAAAAGGATCCCTGAGTGTTTTGTTTGTAAAAGACTAAAAATCGATATTTTGTGAACGAATGATGCCCTGTAATTTATCAAGAACTTTGATAAATATTACAACAAATTATTACATTTTAAAATAAATTAATTTTAGAAAAACAAAAAGAAATTAGTATCTTTTTTTAAAAATAAAATTGTTATTAATAGTATGAAAAGAAAAATTCTTACTTTAGGCATCTGTATTTAAGAATATTTAAGAGAATTAATCAAGTTTCATTATCCTTTTTACATATAAATGGTTGGGGACTGTAAATAGCATTTTGAAAACTTTTTTCATGTTACACACACATGTGATTGATATTTCGAAAATTATGAATGGATGATTAAATGGCACACACTTGACGATTTTTATTACTTTAATAATTGAAGCACAGAATGTATTAATCATTAAAAAATGAAAGGCCTGCAACGTGACAGTATACATTTTTTACAATTTTGATTTGAATTAAAAAGAGTTTTTATTATTCATAGATACGAGAAATATACACTAAAAGTACTATTAAAAATTTTAGAATGTGCACGAAATAGTTAGTATTTTTAATATACTTATCTTCTTATGAGATAGAGTTATAAGATTAAAATAAGTAGAGCTATTTTTTTTAAAAATGTATAAAAGGGATTAATTTTCAGGATCAAAATATAATAAAATTATTATTTTGTTGATGACCTACGAATTTTAAGGAAGGAGAATCAGATATGATTATTCGTTCACACAAGTTCCATGAGAATATAATTTGTTAAATGTGTGAGTCCGCGCACAAAATCAAACAAACCTAACTTTTATACAGTATTTTATGCCAAAGTGTTTTTATCTTATGAAATAAATCAGTGTATCTTCACAAAGACTATGTACCGTATATACATATGGTATATACTTAACGTGACCATTTATTCTTTGACTCAAAACGGGACATTATTTTGTTTAGGTCAATTAACAGTTATACAATGAAAAAAAAACTTTTTAAAGTTATTTATTTAAAAAAAGTTAGCTTAAAAGTTAGGAATTAAAATATACCCAAAATGTTTAGTTATATTTATATTTATCAGAGGAACAAATTTGCTTTAATATAGCTGGTGAAGATTTTAAGTAAGAGTGAAACTCTTGGAACGGGTTTTTTTTTATATTCACCTTAATTATCAACATCACCTTTAGAACTGAAATTAGTAGCTGGGTTTTCTCAGATGGGGGTCCACAATTTGTTCATCATAGAAAATACTCTTTCTACTGGAGCATTTTTAGCAGGCAAACATAAAATATATTCAAATAAAATAGAAAAGTTTTCCTGCTGTAGATTGTTGGCGTGAAAATATTTGAATACTTCCACCCAACGAGTTTCCGTGGAAACATTTCAATCATTTTTATTCGGTTACTTTTTGCGATGTAATGTATTTAGAAATTAATGAAAATTCGTCAAAAATTTCTGTATCTTTATTACAGTCAATATATTCCTTTTCAATTAATACATCCAGAGATTTTTGAACGTCTGCCCATGCGGGGACCTTTTTTAAATCTGCCCAATAAAATATCTCCATTACTTTATTAAGAAAGCAAGTTCACTGCTCCAGATATTTACGGCTTAATTTATAAAATTCTGTAGCCGTCCTTTTCGCAAACTCTTCATCTATATAAGTACCATTATCTTTTGATTTCACCATTAATTGACGGACCTTAAATGGAAGAGACTGATTGGTCTGTTTCTGAGTCAAATTGTCTTTTAGTTGATTGATTTCTTTTGCAGCTTCAACTGCCGATACAGTCTGACCTTCAAGTTTCAATACAGATTTCCGAACAGTTTCGCGCGGTTTCCGAAAACGGGACAATTTTGCGTCCCAGAGTTCATTTCGGGGACACCGGGACTCGTAATTATATAAAGGGACAGTCCCGTTCAAAACGGGACGTCTGGTCACGCACCTATACTTTCAAGTTGCAAATTTTAATTTTTAGGTATATTCTCCGCTCATATAACGCACACCTACTTTTTTTCCCGAAGAAACCAGAAATATACTTGCACAATGCTCTTATGTTTTGAAATCATTTATTCGAGGTATTATTCCAAGCTTTAGAAAAAAATAGCATACTTCTAGAACTGCAACCCTTTAAGTTTATAAGGGATAGTATTTCGGTCTACGTAGAAGTCTATTTTTTATGCTAATCTTTGTTTTTAATTCTTATTTTTAAAGCCCTCATTTCTTATACCCGGTGTATAACGCGCACTTTTAACACAAAAAAATAAGATCGAAATTTAAGGGTGTGCGTTAACGCCGCATTTAACGGTATATGTATTTCAATGTATCAAACATATAAACTAAATAAATTGATTGAATAAGTTAATTTTAACATAATCCTTAATACCCTGAAATAATATATTCTATTTAATTATATGCTATTATTTGTTAAAATATATTTCAGAAGGAGTGTATATATATTCTAACATTATATATTTACAACTCATTTCCTTTACTTCAAAAATTGAATATCCTAATCAGCCTTAAAATAAAACTGTACATTATATAACTTAAAAAAATATTTCTGTAATTTTAGTGTGTTACTTCTTTTTTCGGTGAAAATATTTTACTGAGGGAGGATTAGTTGTTAGCTTGAAAAAAAAAAGACATTTCATTCCTTTTCCCTTTTCTTTTTTTCTTTTCATCCCTTAATACAATCTTAAGTGATGTGAATTACCTTAAGTGGTAAATGGAAAATGAGACTTTAAGAGTAATATTTCTTTTGTGCACGTTCTCCCTTTGTCGGTTTATGATTCATAGTTAACTCTCCGTTATCTGATGTTGAAAGAAAGTAAAGAGAGTAGAAAAAAATTTGTGCTTGTAGATTGTAATTGTTCACAAGAACTACATTCTTCCGGAAGAGCACTTAAACAAGCAATGAACCGCAACTACGATAAGTTGTAAACATATTTCCTTTCCTTCTTAATGTACTTTTTTCTCATTCTATTTCTTTATTCGGTATGTCTCTTGTAGCATTTTCTCACTGCCATGTATGTTTTGTTGTTATTTTTCGAATCGTGATAAATCACATAATACAATATTATGTATTCTCTTATTTAGACAAGATATTGAGCTATCAAGAATTAATATAGCTTCAAGAAATACATACTTCAAAATAAATTTGTTGCTTTAATCTTACGGTTTGGTTAAACAGACAAATCCGTGCATAAACATTTAAAGTATCCTAATACTTGCAACAACTTTTAAAAAAATATATATGGGGATTTTTTTGTTGTTTTTAGTACATTTTAAGAAAAATGTGCTAAAATTAAGAAGATAAAAAGAAATTATTATTACTAAAATGGGGAAAAAATTGGTAAAAATTTACAAAAAATAGCATGAATGGGGCCCATTCTGTGTATCAAAAGTTTATGAATAAATTTTTCATCTTCAATTCTGATGTGTTGCTATGTTATTCATTTTTGAAATATCCTTTTGGATAAGAAATATTTTAATTTTTATAAAAACTCAAACTCAGTGGCGCAACAGCCCATGAGGGCCAAGGCCTACTGTGCCCATCTCAGTATACGTGACCATTGGGCGCTGGGGTGCATGAGCAGATGTTCCGATCAGGTGGTCAGCCTGAAGCGAAACCCCCAGTGTTTGGTCCCCAAGTAAGCTTGGTTCTCATTTTATCGACCCACTGATGGGATGAAAGGAATTTTTATAAAATCTAAGACATTTATCTTAGTTATTATATGAAATTGCTTAGTAAAATAGCAGTGGTTATATTAACATAAGGGACTATAAATTTTGTAATAAAATATTTTGTGATAAATCTGAAGGTTAAAACTCTTCTACTATTATACACAAAAAATTTCAGTTAGTTATTTTCAAAACTTTTTTAGCAATGACTGTCCCCGTTTGAGCATTTAAAAAGAACACATTTCGAGTGAAACGCGTTTTAAGTATGACATCTTGCTTAAAATAATGACATCTGTTTTTACTAAAACACTTGCAGCTTTTGTTCTAGTGAGCGGAAAATAATAAACGTGGTATTTTTATAAAGTTAATAAGATGGTCTATAAAATAAAATCATAAAGAAAATTGCGAATTTTTAGCAAATTTCACAATTTTAGGGTAGTCGGATATCTTAATCCATATTTTGAGTTCTATCTACCTAAGCAGTCAGATCTTAACTCAACAAGCATGTCTCTCACTAATTTTCAGAAATAAAAAATTAGCTTACTTTTAAAAAAATGTGAAATTATTTTTTTAAAAAGATAAAACAAAATATTTAGATGATTAGTAAAACAATAATGCAACGTATAGGAATAATAAAAATAAGTTCAATTAGCAATGTTTGTATTTATAATTAAGTAAAAAATTGAATATGAAAACAAATCATGCTAATCCAGATCACACTAATTCTGTAAGAGATACGTTAAGCCATAAAAATTCCATTAATACAGTGCTAATATTTTTTGTACTATTTGTTTTCAAAATCTTAATCTTTTATTACTTATCTCACATTTACAACAGTTGAATGAAAAAAAATTTAAAAGAGGAAAAGAAATTTCTCCCTGTTGTTGGTTTTGGTCGAAACCAAATAAGGATAAATGTCATACAGTGTTCCTCTTTCCCTTCATCGCTCATTTTTCTCTTAAAAATCTTTCCGTGCATTTTTTCTTTATGAAAATAAGGCATTTGAAAAATACGGAACGCATACTTAAATTTTTTGAAGTTTCACTTAGGTTAAAAATTACTTCAATTTTCACCTAAACTTGTTAATTATTTGAGAATTTTCTAGTATTATGTGTCTAAATTTCCATTATGAATAAAGTTTCTTGAGAAAACTAAAGAATACGGTAAAAAAATTTCCATAATATTGTTAAATTCGCAAAGATAGATTTTCAGCTATTAAACTACTTCAAGCCATTTTCATCGCTTTTAAAACATATTACCCGTCCTGTTATGCAAAAAATTTATCTATTTTACTTTCTATGGTGTTCAAATAAAAAACAAGAAATGAGAGTTTTATAAATTATTTTCAGCTTCCGAAAAACTCTATCCAAATATATACTGACCATCTGAAATTTAAAAAGAATGAAGCAGAGATAGAAGTTAATACTACTTGTTGATAAACAAAATGAAATTCTAAACAAAGATTTTTTGAAACTTTAGATTACAGAAATAATAGCTTTCTTTCTCTATAAACTGATTTTACTAAAAAATTTTCATCAGAAACCTTGTTTCTAACCTCATTGTGCGTAACATTTTAAAAATCAAAATTGTAAAAACAATGGAGCAAATAGTGGTCATAAGCGAATAGCCCCACTGAGACAAAGCAAAATGCTGTAATGTATAGTGAGGAAGTGCTGCTTCAAAAGCCTGATGTTCTTAAGTAGACAGAGGGGAGAACAAGGAGGGATGCCTCAACATCTATCATTCAGTGAGTAATCTGCGACAACGTGATTTTCAGTCACGTGTGTCCAGGACAAAGCCTCTACACACTTCCAAGCAAAAAAGGACTAGAGTGCGGTGATGCAAAGACAAATTGCAATGGAGTGTTAAAGAACTCGAATAATGTACTTTTTAGAAACGAATCAATGTTTTATGTTTCCCGTAGTCACACATTGATTGACATAACATGCAAAGCATTTTAGTACAGATTGCAGGAAACGCTCTGTGAAGTTTAACTCCTCTGTCATGATTTAGGTAGGTGAGTAGCTGCTGGCTTAGGAATCTGACCATTTTGACTGGAATAGTAAATTCCGAAGTATACATGCATTCCGTGATCAGGTATACTTTGGAAGGAGTTTATCGTCCAACAAGACTCTGCATCTTTCCACAAGTTAAAGATCACCAATGCTTGGTTTAAGAACAATTCAATTATGTTACTTGATCAACCCATTCCCTTGATTTAAACTCCATTGAGCGTATGTATAGGGCTTAATGAAGAAATATTTTCAGAATTTAGCTTCAAAGGACAAAAATGAACTCCTAGAACAATTGAATTCTTTTTGGGCAATAATTAGGCCCAATTTCGTAGGTCGTACTCATGATATTAAGGTCAAGGGAGATTTGTGACTGAATATATTAACTGTTTATAAAGTTTTCATTTAAATGATGCTATTTTCTGTATGTTTAAAATTTTTGGGCCTCTGTGATAATCATTTTAATATTTTGAATTCCTAGAAAGATATTTTGGAAACTTTACAATATCATACAAATTTTTTATGATATTTTAATCTACAAGTATATAAAATGTAATAACATACTTTAAACATCTCACAAGCTGATTTCTTTCGAAATAAATGCGAACCCCAAACTACTTTGTGCTTTATTTTCATGTAATTCTAATATTTTGAATTGGATTTGTGCGTAATAATAGTATAAATCAATATGTAAAAGTAGAATATTCTTTAATACTTTCTACGAATAAATAATTGGAATTTTAAGCCCAACAATTCAAAGAGATATTTAATAAATACATTAATAGTTACATTTTCCAATTTTTTCCCTTCAAAATAAAGAATATTTTCTGAAACAACGTTTTTAAGTGAAAAAAATATGTATTTAATTTTATGCATGGAACAATGCCTTCTAATTGCAAATTTATTGTTATTGAGAAATATTAAAGCTACTAGTTTTATCCGCAATTTTCCCACACTTAAATTGTAATTCTCTACATTTATTCAATCCATTTATTCTGTTTAAATCAATAGCAACAATAATGTAATACTCACTCTTTAGTTGAATTAAACATCCAGGTGTCCCTCAGTTCATGTGGTATATAAAAGGTTTGCTTTGCGTGTTCGCATGACAAAAGCAACCGTCAGTGCAGAATAGACATTCAAGGGTGTCCGTTACAGAAAGGAGCCATCTGCTCTGTAGGTCCTTGCTTCATTGTGTGTTAGGGAGCTGGGACCGCAACTGAAAAAAGAATGACGGTTGGTTGATAATTAAAGTGGTGCATATTTTTTTTTACATTGAACAGTATTGATAGATACGTATGTAACAAAAAATTTTCTTGTTATTCTATCAAGAAGGTCATACAATTTTATCATCCTTACATATGTAATCGTTTCTGTTCTCATTTCAATGTTAACATAAAGAGAGAGGGGAAAAAATAAGAAATAACATGCAAACATTTAAAAAAAATAATTTTTTTTAGAAAACTACATTGTGCATAGCTCTGGTTGTATAATCTTTAGAATTAAATGTTTTAAGTTTTATTCATGGTTTAAAATAACTACTTTTAGACCTTTACTGGGTATTATGTTCAAAATAAAAAAGCCCAATAACCTAAAAATTAAGCATTTACGTAATTTTATTTTATATTTATTTTACAAAATTATATATTGCATTTACAGTCATAAATATTACAACCTACAGCATAAATATGAATCCAAACATTTAAACAAATATTAGGGTAATAAAAATATTTTAAGCACACATTTGTTTCTTAAAATTTTAACTTTCATTGCAAAATTCTAAATTTAAAAGGGCGTGCTCAAAAACAGTACTTATTTAGTCCCATTCCAGACGTGCTTTAAAAAATTGAAAGAATACTGAAGCATACGTTAAAGAACTAAATACATAGAATAAAAATATAACTCCCTAATAAAAGATTACACACTATTTATTTTGGATTTCATAAAAACTTAATGAATTATAAAATAAATGCATAAGATATCACTTTAATTTGAAAGTTAATGATAACCAAATTATTTTCATTTCTTTCTGGGGAAAAATATTCATATTGTTTTATTCTCTCGCATCATTTATGGAAAAATAAGAGAGAAATAACGAAAATGATTCAAATGAATTATCATATTGGTATACAACTTGAATTAATTATTTTTATTTTATCCTAAATCAGATTCTTAAAACGAGAAAAAAGCAGGGAAATATTTTAAGTTAGGCGAATAAAATGTTTAACAGTTAGCAATTAAAGAAAACGATTTAAAGATTTTTGTATTTTGAAGCGAATTCTTCTTTCAACAGAGAAAGAGTTTTTTCCTGGATTAGAATTTTATTTAATTTCTTTTGTGTTGTAGAACTTTAATTATTATTGATAATATTACTTTTGTGTTAACATTCTCTTAACATGCATATCACATCACGTGGTGTGCAAGAACTTTAAATTCTGGTTAAAATTGGTTCCAAAACACTCTTTCTTTTAAATTCTGTAAAATATATTGCTTCCTTTACCCCTAAAAGCGGATCTCAACCCAGGACATAATATGAATATATTACTGGGCATTCTATTCCATTTATTTAATATAATACTAGACTAATATGATTCCTGTTTTGTATTAAAATATTAAGTTCAATTATCATTAGAAGAATTTAAAATTGCCCATTACCATTATTGAAAACAATAAAGCACTGTTGCATCAATAAATGTATTAAATAACGTGACTACTTAAGAATACAGCTATGAAGAAAATTTTCTATATTGAGAGAGATTATTAAATCTGAAAAATATTTTTGTTCACGTTTTAATTTATTTCTAATAAACAATTAACGTACACAATACAAATTATAAAACCAAACAAAAAATCATTTCATCTTAATTTACTAATGTAAGTTTTGGCGATTCATTTATCATGAATATTATAAAGTAATGTAACTTATTTACCTAAATTGTAATCCAGATCTTTTCCCATATTTTGTTGACAAGAATCCATGAAATATAGAGAAACCAGTTACTAGTAGGGAACAAATTATTCGCGAGAATGCTTCATCTCCTTTATATATAGAGAGAGGAAACCGCAGGTGGAAATATGATACTTCTTTAGTACCACTTGCAGAGAATTTCAAACGTAACTTTATAACGGAAAAAGAGTTCTTAACAAACATCTGCGTAACTTCGTTACAACAAAAGAAAGTCGAAGAAAGTTTAGTATGGTGCATTTTTTAAATGTCGTCAGAACTCAGTATTGAAAACATAAAAGTTCAAGTATATATGGAAATTAGAATCTAGTCTAATCATGTGCTTTGATTCTATACCTCCAACTAATTTTTTATTAATTAGTATAAAGTATAAATCGATCCGCAAAATAAAATAGATGATAAAACGATGAAATGTTACTTTTTTTACATTTGATCAAACATTTAGCTAAAATGTATCTATTATTTAATAAAAATTATTCAAATTAGAATTATAAGAAATAAGAATTGTAAGTATGTAATAAAATATTTTATGGAATTGAAATCAGATATTATAA
This sequence comes from Trichonephila clavata, assembly GCA_019973975.1. Taxonomy (NCBI): domain Eukaryota; kingdom Metazoa; phylum Arthropoda; class Arachnida; order Araneae; family Nephilidae; genus Trichonephila; species Trichonephila clavata. The sequence continues at coordinate 174,803 of BMAO01036075.1, forward strand.
TTTAGAACGAATATAAATGAGAACAGTTATGGAAAGATATATTTTATATTTTAAGACTAAAGTAGACTTTTTAAAAAAAAATTTGAAAAAGTGACTCGTAATGTAATAAGTAAGTATGGATTAAGTAAGTATGTAATTGTAAGTATGTAAATGTAAGTATGTAATAAAATATTTTATGGCATTGAAACCAGATATTATAATTTAGAACGAATAGAAATGAGAACAGTTATGGAAAGACATATTTTATATTTTCAGATAAAAGTAGACTTTTTATAAAAAGATTTTGAAAAAGTGACTCATAATGATTAAGTTAAGTAACGCAATGGAACAGAACTAAAAAAAATAATAAATATAACTGAAAGAAACCGAAGTTACAAAACATAAAACCTGGTTAAAACTTTATAATAGTAACAATCAAATAAAATATGACAATAAATATTCGTCATTTTGAATGGGAAGAGATGAAATATTTTTTTCAGTATAAAAACTAATATCATTTGAAACAAGAGATAATCATAATTAATTTAGAAAAGGAACTATATTTGTTCACTTTTTCCATTCGATGATAATTGTGTCGAAACGTCTTTTTAAAATAACTACAATGGATCTATTGCACTTAGAAAAATTATGATCGCACCAGACTTTACCTTTCTTTTGGCTAAGTCTTTTAATTCTCTTTAATATCCTTGCTTTTCTCGTGCTTCAAAAACTTTCACTTTACCCAATTTCTTTTAACTTCTGGAATCTTTAAATGATGTGATTAGTTGTTCCCTAAGGATGACATACCTCGATCCTTAATTTCCTTTTCTTTCTATTTATATTGTTAGATTATCTCAATTTTTTCTTTAAGTAAGAAGATTCAGTGGTTTAAAGCTCTTACAGGAAGTAAAAGCTTCAGATAAAGTATTGCCCACACAGTTTTTTTCCGTTAAATGCTATGTCGAATTAACGATACAGTAGTGAAAAAGAGAGTCGCTGGATACAAATCTTAAGAAATACATAAGCAGTTTTCGTAAATAAGAAATTTCTAAGGTATTGTCCCCGAAAACAAATTTAACTTAGCATCATATTTCCTAGGACAGCAAATTTTTTACAACTCTACAGTTTCCAGATTAGTTTATAATTACGTTAAAATGGTACCTTTATTATTTAAATGTATTGATGAAACTTTTAATGTTACAAAAAGATTAAATAATTTCAGCAATTTTAGAAAAGTAATTTTTGTGTTTTCATTTTCTTCAAATAAATAAAAATAATAATTAGGAGCATATTAAATTACAGTAAAAAAATGGGTAATTATACGTAATGTAAAAAAAGTTGAATAAAAAAAATTTTTTTTTTTAAATTTAAAAAATGATTTTACATACTTTTTATTTCTAAAGATTTTTTCTTATTTCATTCCATCCATTAAGTCATTTGTTCTAGAAACATTAAAAAGTAAATTTTAATGAATTATTAAAGTATATTTATTTAATATCCTAAAATAATTGATAGGAGCTTTTAATTTTTGGTTTATAATTAAAAATAGGTGTTTTGGGGACTATTTAATTAATCATATTAGCATAAAAGCATAATTTAAGTATTAAATAAAGATATTATGTATCTGAATGATTTATCTCGTACCACATAAGCAATTCATTTCTTTTTTTTATTAAATTGTTTATTTATTGTGTTTGAAATTCGTTGGAATTTTATCTCTCTGAAGTTATTAATAATATAATTATATTTCAAAAAGCTAACCTTACTGCTTCTTTTTATTTTCAATTTTTGATACATACCGTTTTTTTAATAAAAAATATTTTTTCATAACATTTTCTGTGAATATTTTTTTATAAATTTATATTACATTATAATTATTAAATCCGTTATTAAACAAGAAATTAAAATAATTGAATGGCATAATAGAAGAAAAATTAATTATTTAAAGAAAAACTGCAAATAAACTCTAAAACTAGAGGAAGAATACAATTAATGCACTATGATATTCAATATTTTATTGCAATTCAAACATGAAGTATAATACTAAAATACATATACAGACTTTGTTAAGAAAATAAGAAAAATGCCTATTCCATATCGTTTAACAAATGATTCAAAAAAGGCATTCCCACTCTGTTTCAATGCATTGGAAGAACTTATGTCAGATGTTTTGATCTTTAAGCACCTTTTTTAATCATGACAAACGACTTTTCACAGAGAAATAAGAACCTCAAACGACTCCCTTGATACTACATGGGTGCGGCTTTAAGATATCTTGATAAAGTTCATTGCATAAAGTAAATTAAACTTTGAGTAATGATCCGCTTGTTATTGTGAACAAGTGTGAATATACCTTTCTTACATACAATCATTCAAATTAAAGCGAAGAGAGGAAGATTCAAAACATAATTTGTATTCAAATGTTTATCATTCTTACGGTATATCTTTTTTTTCTTCAATGCAAACTGTGCTTATAATTGGGAGTGATAATTCTTGTTTTATAAAGCTTGTTGATATGAATTAACCAGAATATTTTATACCTTTCAATGAAAGAAATTTTAGCTGCAATTGAGTACACACACATATGCGTTCACTACTTTTTGTTTCGGTTTTTCTGTAATATCATTTATTATTTTTAAAGTTTCATAAATAATATCATATAGCTATATAAATGAAATGGGATTTTAATTTTAAAAACTTAAATTTTTAAATTATCATCAAAAACGTAAGGTAAATAATATTTATGTTTTTTTTTTTTTTTAGTTTTTAAGTATCCTATATCCATATTAACATTTCTGTAAACAATAATATAAATTCTGTGGTATTCATATAATGTATTTTATTTCTTAAGAAATGGAAATCATTTTTTTTACATCAAGTGTTCTTAACAAATTTCATTTAAAGATAAAAGCATTAAAAATAAAATGCTTTCTCTCAAATATTGAAGGAAGTACACGATAAGTAGCAATTTTGTCCTTCAAAATCAGGAATCTAAAAAATATAATTTGTTATAATCTTAATTTGTTTTCCAATTTCAGTTTAATTATAAGCACAAATTCCTCTAAAATAATTTTTATCTTTTTTAAAGAATTTCTATTATAGAAAAGATTTTATAATTAAGACTGATTTTGATTTAGGTGGATTCCAAATAACGAATTAAATAATTGATAACTGACTAATCTTATTTTAAGTTGAGATTTTTTAATATAAGAATAGTTTATATTATCTAGATATATCTTAGTAGTTTTAATCACATAATAATCAGGTTTAATAAAAATGGCATATTTGCTAGATTATAAAACAATAGTACTTAAAGAAATTATAAATAATGATTTATTTACCACTAATGATTCTCGTGAGAAGAGAATTCTGATATCCTTCTGACATTGACTCTGGACGTTGAACATTTTTTAGTCATGAATAACAACTGAAGAAAAACCTTTTGACAGTTCAATCGATCAGATCCATTTGGTAATGATATAGTTGCTATTGTTTGAAGCGAAAGTCATAAATAAAATTCCTAAATTGCTTTTGTTATGAAATACAAAAGTTTTCAAAATATGTTATCCCGATGTGCACTTTAAAATACTTTAAAAAAAAGAACAAATCTGAACGAAGTTTTATGTTATTTCAGGAATTTGTATACCTTACATTTTTTTTTATCGAATTTTAATTATGCTGATATGCGTATCCATCATATGACATGTAATAAGGAAATTTTAAATTAAACTTTAAGGCAAGTAGATAATGAAGAGGTAAAAAGTTTTTTCTTTTTCAGAACGAAATTTATTTAAAAAAATTAAATTAGATTATTATGGTTTTATGAGTGATATTTATTTTAATAATTTAATAAAATGTTATCCCATTCATAAGACTAGTTTTCTGATAAATTAAACAATAACATTCAATATGATTAAGGCATGTTTAATTTAAGGCATGTAAATTAACCCTTTCTCTGTCGGCGTCGCATCTCATACGTTTGGCAATTTCGTGCCCGTATAGTCCGGCGTCGCATGTCATGCGACGAAGGAAAAAAATTGCATCACTGAAATTGAATTGGTCGCTACGCAGACGCCTCTGTGAATTCTGCGATTATTTTTTGTATTTCCGAATATTTCTAAGAGTTGGCGCAACTAGTACTACTTTTTCACAATTTTCCAAGCAAGATTTCCCGCTCGAACCAAAACAGAATCATTTTGTACTTTCTATAAATTCGCTCTCGCTAGTGTAATTTTTACACGTCAAAATTGCTTTTATGATGGATTCGGAGAGTGAGTCTGAGGACAGTGAATTTAATATTTCTAATTCGGAAGATGATAGCTCTGATTTATCAACTGATGATATTTTTTCTGAGTCTAGTGAATCTGAAGATGATGATATAAGCTCAGCGAGGATGTGGGTAGAAGAGAAAACAGTGTGTCCTGCTACTCCTCGTTTTGATTTTACAGAAAACCCTGGAATATTGGTAAACTTTAGTGATGATAATTTGATTCAATATTTTGAGTATTTTTTCGATGGTTCTATGTTCCAGCTGATAGTGGAGGAAACTAATGTATATGCTGAACAATGCTTTCATTCCCAGAAATCTAAAATGCATTCAAAGCAGCGGGAATGGCGTGCAACTTGTAAGGAAGAGGTCAGAATTTTATTGTGTATTTGGATCATGCAGGGCATAGTAAAAAAGCCAGTTGAACAGTGGTATTGGTCAAATGATGAAAAATTGTTTACCCCTTTCTTCCGAAATATTTTTTTACATAATTTTAATAGTTTTTTTATGTACATATTTTTTGTTTTACTTTTATTTCTCAAATATTAACCTCAAAGCAATAACATAAATAATATA